>VMDO01003057.1:0-105235 GCA_007922755.1 Pedetes capensis
ACGCTTTTGAATTGTGGTGCTGGAGACGTCTATTGAATATACCATGGACTGCCAAAAGAACCAACAGATCTGTCCTAGAAGAGGTACAACCAGAGTGCTCCTTGGAAGCAAAAATGGCCAAACTGCGTCTTACATATTTCGGACATGTAGTCAGGAGAGAACAATCCCTGGAGAAGGACATCATGTTTGGAAGAGTGGCGTGTCAACGCAAAAGAGGAAAACCCTCCACCAGATGGATTGACACAGTGTCTGCAACAATGGGCTTAAACATAAATAAGATGGTTTGCCTGGCACAGAATCGGCAAGTGTTTCGATCTGCTGTACATAGGGTCGCTATGAGTCGGACTCGACTCGACAGTACTTAACAACAACAACAACAACATCAATCCTTATATATTATAGGAACTAATCCTTTTCTGTCATATGTTACAAATATTGCTTACTAGTCTGTCATTTCTTTTGTTTATTTTATTTTATTTTATTTTGTACATGGTTTATGTGGTTTTTTTGCTTGGCAGAAAAGCTTAAAGCCTTATATAATTATTTTATTTCACTTTAGTTTTAGAGAAAATGTTTCTCTATGTAGGGCAGGCTAACTTTGAACTGGCTGGCCTGGAATTCATGAGCCTCCTGCCTCAGCCTGCAGAGTGCTGGGATTATAGCCATGTGCCACCACACCTTCCTCTTCATGTAGTTATATTTGTTAATTGTTTCGTTGTCTTCTTCTTCTTCTTCTTCTCCTTCTCCTTCTTCTTCTTCTTCTTCTTCTTCTTCTTCTTCTTCTTCTTCTTCTTCTTCTTCTTTGTCTTCTTCTTCTTCTTCTTTCTTTCTTTCTTTCTTTTTTCTTTTTTTTTTTTTTTTGCAGTACTGGGGATTGAACCCAGGGCCTCGCACTTTCATGCTTTGCAAACGCTGTACTGCAGAGCTGCACCCCTAGCCCATTTTTTTAGTTTTTGAGACAGGGTCTCACTAAATTATGAAGAGTGCCTCTGGTCTTGAACCTGCAATCCTCCTGCCTCCACCACCCAAGTAGCTGGGATTACAGGCATATGTCACCATGCCCAGCTGTTAATTGTTTCTTTATGGCTCCTTGATTTTCTGTCTTGTTTAAAAAAGACTTTGCTGCTTTAGGGTACATGTTGGGCTTGATGGTACAGACCTGTAATCCCAACATTTAGGACCCTAGATTGTAGAGGGAGGAAGATGTGAATTTCCAGCCAGCCTGGGCTACATTGAGACTTCTAGGCCAGCATGGGCTACATAGCAAGGCCTTGTCTCAACAACAACAACAAGAACAATAACAACCAACCAAATAAACAGAACACCAACCAATAAAAACAAAAAAATAGGAGTACTATATATTCTCTTATATATTCTCTATTGTTGTTGGTAGGTGCTTTTGAGTCAAATCCAATTAATAGCAACCCTACGTACAACAGAATAAAATAGTCTTTGATTCTATGCCAGGCACACATCTTTTTTATGTTTAAGCCAATTGTTGTAGCCACTGTTTCAATCGTCTATTTGAGGTTCTTCTTTTTTCTTTGACCTGCCACTCTCTCAAACATAATGTCCTTCTCCAGGAATTGGTCTCTCCTGACTACATTTTCAAATTTGTAAGATGCTGTGTAGCCATTCTTGCTTCTAAGGAGCACTCTGGTTGCACTTCTAGGATGTATCTGTTGGTTCTATTGGTAGTCCATGGTATATTCAAAATTTGTATCCAGTACCATAATTCAAAAGCTTCAATTCTCTTGTTTCCATTATTCAATATCCAGCTTTCACAACCATGTGATATGACTGAAAATACCATGGCATGAGTCAGGCGCATCTTCGTCTTCAATGTAACATCTTTACTTTTCAACACTTTAAAGAGATCTTTTGCTACAGCTTTTCTCACTGCAATGCATCTTTTGATTTCTTGACTGCTGCTTCCAGGAGTGTTGATTGTAGAAGCAAGTAAAACAAATCTTGGACAACCTCAATCTTTTCTCCATTTATCATGAAGTTTCATACTGACCCAATTGAAAGGATTTTTGTTTTGTTGACTTTCAGGTCCAATCCATGCTGAAGGCTGTGTTCTTTGACCATCATCAGTAAATATTTAAAATCCTTTTCACCTTCAGCAAGCAGGTTGTTAATGAGTCTTCTTCCAATCATGATGCTGCATCTTCTTCATAAAGTCCAGCTTTTTGAATTATTTACTCAGCATAGGAATTGAAGTGGTATAGTGAAAGGATACAGCCTGATGCACATCTTTCTTGACTTTAAACCAGGCAGTGTTTCCTTGTTCTGTTTGAAGAACTGCCTCCTGGTCCATGTAGAGATTCCTCACGAGTATAATTAAGTGCTCTGTTCTTCCCATTCTTCACAATGTTATCTATAATTTGCTAGGGTCCGCACAAATGCCCTTGCATAGTCAATAAAACATAGATAGACATCTTTCTGGTATGCTTTGCTTTCAGCTAACATTTATCTGACATCAGCAATGATGTCCCTAGTTCCATGCCCTCTGCTGAGCCCACCTTTATTATCTGACCATTCCCTGTCTATACACTGCTGCAGTTACTTTTGAATGATCTTTAGCAAAAGTTTGCTTACACGTGATGTTAATGATATCCTTCAATAGTTTCCTTATTTTCTTGGATTCCCTTTCTTGGGAGTAAGTACAAATATGGATCTCTTCCAGTCAGTTGGCCAGGTAGCTGTTTTCCAGATCTCTTGGCATAAACAAGTTAGTACCTCCAGTGTTACATCTGTTGAAACATGTCTACTGGTATTCCATCAATTCCTGGAGCCTTATGTTTCATGGGTCTCTTCAAGGCAGCTTCCACTTTGTTCTTCAGTACCATTGGTTCCAGATCATATGCAACATCTTGAAATGGTTGGTCATCCACCAATTCTTTTTTGCATAATGACTCTGTATTTCTTCCATCTCCTTTTGATGTTTCCTGTGTCATTTAATATTTTCTCTGTTGAATCCTTCACTATTGCCACTCGGGGCTTGAATTTCTTTCTTCAATTCCTTAAGCTTGAGAGAAATAGAGTGTGTTCTTCCCTTTTGTTTTTCTAACTCTTTGCAAATGTCATATCCCATCTTGTCAGATCTTGGAAACTAAGCAGGGTTAATCCTGGTTAGTCCTTGAATGGGAGATTGTCAGGGAATACCATGGAAGAAGGACCCAGCAGCCCACTCCCCAAATAATCAGCCATTGAAAACTCAATAAATAGCAGAGAAGCACTGGCAATAGTGACACACATGGCACAGTGTCAGGTAATGTTTTGTTCTGTTGTATATATGGTCACTATGAGTCAGACCTGACTCAATGGCACCTAATAAAAACATATCATCCACTAGAATATTTAATTAATGTTTGGATTATCAGTTTAACCAGGACTTACTTTGAAGTGTAGTGGGAGATAGTGATCTCACTTGATTTTCTTTTTCTATATGTACTACCACAATTGGTTGGGGTTCTGCTATTAATATGTATGAAACAAAAAAGTTTCCAAGAAACCATGGGTCTATTGCTGGATTCGCCCTTGTGTCCTACTGAACTTTCTGCCTATTCCTATAAGACAATTTTGTATAATTACTCTAACTTGTAATATATTTTGATGCCTGATAGAGAAAATTGTCTTTTGTTGGCCAGGGTTAGTTTGTAAATTTCAATAAACAAATTTTGAAATAAATAAAACCACAGTTATTTAACAAAATTAAAACTAGGACAGTAAATATATAGATGCAGGGTTAATGATTTTCCCTAACCATCATAGACACAGGAGACTTGTCAGGAGGAAGCTTGATGCGCTCTGTTCCTTGAATATAAAAAAGTCCCTAGCCACTTCCTTTAAAGTTAATAGGCATGTATACAAATTCCATTTCACAAGAATTAACCTGAAAGGTTTAAAAACCTTACCATCTTCTTTACCCTACTCTTAAGCACAATGCCTCAAATAAGATGGTAGTTAATGCTTGTTGGGTCAGATAAAAGTCATACCAAAATAATTAAAATTCACAGAGTAGTCAGCCCATTTAAATGTTCATCTAGTCAAGAATAGATTTAGTAGATAATAAATACATGGCTCATTCTAAATATGAAAAATTAGGACAGTCACCAACTTAAAGGATTAAAGAAGAGGGGACTCATGTTGCATGGAATAGAGGCAAATTGAACAAGTAGAGAACACAAAATAAAACCAAGTCATGTTTTTTTCTCAACCCAGGAGGTATATGAACTTCTGGTACTTTTGGAGGTAATTACCAAATGCTTGAGAAGATCTAGGTGCCTCAGTTGAAGCAAGATTTGTACTGAAGTTTCTTATACTCTTCTTTACCTAAATAATGACCCAAGTGGATCTGAATCCTCCTTCACATCTATTGGTGTGCAGAAGACAAGTGTAGTCTCCCACAAGTGAATGGTGGGAGTTAGATATGTCTATATGTCAGTGAATCTGCAGCCATAGCATCCTGGCATCTTATCCTACCTGATCTCAGAAGCTAAGCAGGGTTGGCCTGATTAGTCCTTGGATGGGAGACCACCTGGGAACACCAGGTGCAGCAGGGTAGGAAGAAGGACCTGGCAATCCACTACTGAGGCAATCAGCCATTGGAAACCCTATAAATAGTAGAGAAGCACTGACAATAGTGCCAGGCATGGTAGAGTGTTGGATAGTTTTTTGTCTGTTGTTTACAGGGTTGTTATGAGTTAGACTCAATTCAATGGCACCTAACAACAAAAAGCCTATGTCAGTGAAATCTTTATGGCAATATTCATAGGAGTCTCACAGAATATCTTTGCCTCCTCCTTTGGTATATGTGGTTCTCTTCTGGTAATGTGAATCCTGGGAACACATGGTAGAGAAGGTGATCTGCATTAAATGTCATTTTTATTCTTTGTTTCCCTATTCTCCATCCAGCAAATGGCTTTCCTTTGAAAAATAAAGACATTTAAAACTATTACAGGTAAGCTACAGTATCTTTACTGTTTGTTTGTTGCCTCTGTGCTGCTCATGTGCAGCCCCTGAGCTCAATCAGACAAGACTTCCATCTTCCTTCATGCAAGAGGAAGCCACATATGGAATGAAAACCGCTGGAATCTGTTGCCCAGCCATAGGGGCTAGAAGTAGGCACTTCAGGATGCTCATGCCCTAGCTGTTTACTAAGGAATTGATGCTACTTTGGCTGACCCATATCTGCTCTACTAAAGAACTTTTGGAAGGGTGCTCTGCACAGTGTAACTTGCCTGCTTGGCAGTTCTCTTTCTTTCTTAGCCAACAAGAAGCAAGGGGCTCATCAAACCAAATTTGAACCTCCAGCTCTACTTGAAAAATCATAGTGGTTTATGTAAGAATCAGCAAAGTCTTTGAAGTTCTCTGGCATTCAAGGCAAATTATAATTTGGTTCTTAACTCAAATCTGAGTTTTCTTTTGAGTTGTTTGGTATCCTGGGCACAGAGTTCTCAGACCTCCATATATCCTGAGTATCCTTGTATTACAATTATATGATGTTTCATCTTCCTCTTACTAGGTATGTCTCATCCTTTACACTTGAATAATTAGGCCAAGAGAATATGAATCTAGCTGCGCCAAATAAATTCAGATTACACCAGAATTAAGTGATTATTAAAGAGCCATTTTATTAATATCAGATTGTGTTTTTATATCCAGTAGAGCACCAGCAATAGATTCTTCTAATCAAATGCAACAGAAATTCATCAAAAAGCCTAATCTTCTATAAGTCTTGCCCATTAATAAAACATATGTTCAATTAATTAATCTACATGTATTTTTTGAGTATCTCTGATTTTAGAAATGTTTATAGTAGCAGTGTGATTCTGTGGTGATGGCAATACTGCTTCCTAGAACCTGGAAAGTGTGACATTCCTACTGCACTGTATTCAGGCTTAGTTATAGTGCATCATTCCTTACTAAGCATCAGCTATCTACCTTCCAATATCCTGTGGATCCTTAGCCTCATGTGCCATGGCGTTTACTTCCTGTTGCTCTTACAGACAATAGAACATGGAGGTGGTCCTGAATTTCTAAGTTGAGTTGCCATTATTGCAGTGTAATATAATAATGTGAGATCAACAACTAAAACAGATAATTAGTATTCTTTACTTCCATGAGATAAAGAAAAGCTCTAAGTTATGTCGCAGCATAAGACAACTTGTAAGAACTGCCCTTTCCATTATTTTCCTATAGTCTTTTAATGTTTTGAGGCCTTTCTAAGGCCTAGCACTGACCTGCTTGAGCGAGTCTGGGGTAACTTATCCTGGGTAAATTTTTTTTATGACACAATTCTCTATCAGCGGCCAGCCACATTTCTGTGTAAAGAACCAGATAGTTTAGATTATGTGGGTATAATAGTTTCCTAGGCTACTGTAACCGAATACCACAAACTAGATACTTAAAACAACACATATTTATTCTTCCACACTTCTGGAGGCTCTGAGAAAGAAACCATTCCATGTCTCTTTTGTAGCTTCTGGTGGTTTCTGGCACCCCTTGGCATTCCTTGGCTACTACATGCTCCCTCCCTCCAATCTCAGCCGCCATCTCCACATGGGTCTCTTCCCTTTCCGTCTTTGTGTGCCTTTCTTTTATAAGGACACTAGATATTGGGTTTGGGACCTACCCTACTTAACATGAACCCTGTGATCTCATTTTAGATTAATTACATCTGCAATGGCCCTGTTTTAAAATAAGATCACATTCTGAGGTGCTGGGTGGAAATAAACTTTTAGGGGACACTCTCCAACCCACTACAGCAGGCCATATAGTCTCTGTGGTAACTACTCAACTCTTTCAGGGCACTAAAGCATCCATACACAATATGTAAATATGAGACTGGGCTGTTCCAATAAAACTTTAAGTTTATATTTAGATTTTATATAATTTTCACATATCCTTAAACATTGCTTTTCTTTTTAATTTTTAATCTAACAATTTAAAAGACTATTCTTAGTTTGTGTGTCATATAAAGATAGGTAAGGAGGTGGGGGACAGACTTGACCCCCACAGGGCATAGTTTGTCAACACTGGATATATAGTGTTAGCCAGCAGGCAGAGGTAACTCTAGGGTAATTTTTGTTCCTTCTGCTCATAAACAAAGGAGCCAAATTCTGAGAAAATCTGTTTGTGATTTACATTAGGGAACTTTCACTTGATAGCCTCATGTTTCAACAGAGAGGAAACCAGACTGATCAGCAACGAGGCATGTTTGGCAGCATCGTTTCTGGTGTGCTTGCCAAAATTTTGGTGGGGATTTTGCTGTCAAGATTAGGAGGTGATGTAGGCTGAAATGAAGAATATGACCTAAGGCCTTCATGTTGAAGGATTAGAGCATTTCCCTTATGGGCTTACAGCATTCCCTATGCCAAAGATTTGAGTATACTTTGGAGGTGATTTTAAACGAAAGGCATTCTGTGACTCAATACTATATGGCATTCTGGTAAGATGTTGTCAATCCCTAGACACTCATTCAAAGCCAGATATTGGATAATATTCCAAACATCTGAACAGACTTTATCTTCTAGTGCTAAGATTTGATAAATCATCCAGGGCCAAAAAAAAAAACCTAAAAAAACAAAAAAACAAAGTCAACAAAAAATAACCCCTAAACTATCTGATTATCATGCATTATCATGCATAGTAAAATTTCTAGTAATGTAAAATTTGAAGTTATTGTTAAAGACTGTGATTGTGTAGTTGATTTTTCTAATTACAAAACCAATACCTGCTCATTGTAGAAGCTTAAAATAATATGAATGATATAAAAATGAAAATTTTTTAGAATCTTAATTCCCAGAGAAAATATCTGTGCAGATTTTAGTACTTATTTCTCTAAACATCCTTCCCATTATGTAATTGTAAAAAGAAGTGAAAAAAAAAAAACCACTGAACAGATATTTTACGTGCTTTTAACAGACTTTAGGACAAAGTTCACTAACATAAGGAGCAAAATATGATTAAGTATTATACCTGCCTATGCATCAAAATCATAGTATGCTGATGGTAGGATATGAATTAGTTGGACTTCCCAGTGCTAAGGGATACATAATTTTGTTTTGTTTCCAGTAAGCAAAGAATGACTTTGTATAAACAATAATGTTCATGAACATATTGGGAAGTCCTATTGTTTGGAAGATTCACTATCCTCTGCATTCCGCAATAGACCTTTCCCTCCTTCTACAGAGAAAACCCAAACAGATATCTTCTTCAGGAATGTTAAAGTTTTGATAATATTTACCATCCACAACACATATAATTAGTAGAGGTTTCATCTGGCTGAGAATTGAGAAAATTCTGTTATCCAACCTCAGCTTCATTTAGGGAGGGGTTGATTGCTGGGATCTCAAGTGGGTTCTGTAATGACTAGTATGGTTTAGGTACTTGGCAGTCCAGGACAGAATGGCTGAATTACTATCATCCTTAGACAACATGGAAATTTTGTATATGAAAGTAAATAGATAATCCCTCACCTGTATATAGAAGTGGATAAACACTTAGGATATGCCTACAAAATCCCAATATACTTTATTACTAGTGTCTAAGGAGGTATAGACTTTGGAACAAAATAGACCTTGGCAGGAATCCTAACTCTCTTCTCATTTTCTGTAGGGCGTTTGGTAAGTTTCTTTCTTTCTCCCTTCCTTCCTTCTTCCCTTCCTGCCTGCCTTCTTTCTTTCTTTCCTTCCTTCCTTCCTTTTTATTTCTTTTCTTCCTTCCTTCTCTCTCTTTCTCTCTCCCTCTCTCCCCCTCTTCCCTTTCCCCCCTCCCCTCCTCTTTCTTTCAGACAGGGTCTCAATATATCGCCCAGGTTGACCTAGAAGGCATTATCCTCTTCCTTGCCTCCTGAATACTGGGATTATAGTTAGCAAATTTCTTAAACTCAATTTGGTATTCTTTGTCTTCAAAATGGGAACAAATAATACCCATTTTTCAGGAATGCTGTAAGGAGTAGTGTTGAGATGTGCATAAAGCACCAAGTCCCTGTCTCATAATTAGAGGAAACTCATTTTTTCAGTGCTAACTATTGAACATATGACTTCACACATGCAAGGCATGTCCTCTACTGCTGAGCTATATTGCCAGCCCCAAAAAGATTTTTTAAAAATATTATTATTAGAGATACTTAGATGATTCAATCCAATCCTCCTATTTAGCAGAACAAAAAAATGGATTCCAAAAGCTTGCTGCTCTTAGGTTACTCAGGTAATTCTTGTCAGTCCACGATGGATAATTTTGGCACTCTGATCCTTACTCCAGTCTCTTTCCCTTCATTTTTCATTCATCATTAATTATTTACTTACAAAGCTTCATGTATTGTGCTGAACCTTGGATACATAAGGAAAATAAAATACAGACTCTGTCATGAAGAGCTCATAGCCTAATGGGGGGAAATGCATAAACATATTCAGTTTCTTTGTTTTATAGTTCAGTTTCTTAGGTGCCATTATTTCATAGTTGTTGTTGTTAGGTGCCGTCGAGTTGTGTCCTACTCATAGTGACCCTCATAGGATTTTCAGTGGCAGATTGTTTCAGGATTGCTTTGGGAGTGAGTTGCCAAGTCCATCTCTCCCATTTTTGCGGTGCTAGGAATCGAACTTGGGACCTCAGAGACTGCAGAGCAGAGCTCTACCACCCAAGCTAAATCACAGCCTATTATCTCAGAGAGAGTCATGAAAAATAATAGAGATAATGATCCAATTCAGTTTTTAGGAACCAGAAAGGCTTCATAGTGACAGTGTGATATTTTAGTTAACCTTGAAGTAACCTGAAGTTAACCTTCAAGTTGACCTTTTATGTATTACTGATTGCCAAGCAGGAGAGAGAGGGAGAAGGGAAGAGAGAGAGAGAGAGAGAGAGAGAGAGAGAGAGAGAGAGAGAGAGAATATAGTGAGGTAGTGAGTCTATTTCCTCCAGGCTAAACGTGGCTGTCATCTATTTTTTTTTTTTTTTCATCTTATTTCCTTTCTTTATTTACTTATTTATTTAGCAGTACTGGGGGTTGAACCCAGGGCCTTACACTTGCATGCTTTGTAAGTGCTGTACTACTAAGCTGTACCCCCAGCCCTTTTTTTTTTTTTTTTTTTCTTTTTCTTGTTTTGCTTTTCTGAGACAGGGTCTCACTGAACTATGCAGACTGCCTCTGGTCTTGAACTTGTGATCCTCCTGCCTCTGCCTCCCTCGTTACTGGGATTACAGGCATGTACCACCATGCCTGACCAGCTGTCATCCTCTTAAAGGAAATAGCTGCAGAAGACATAGGCCCCCCAGTTGTGGCAAGAAAATCATCTACACAGCTCATGATTGGACTTCTAGTGGTAGAAGTCCTGCTAGCATTCCCTTGGGGAGGGAAAAGTGTAGGCACACAAGACAAGGCCCTGCTGAGATCTAGCCTGTTGGGGTTCCATGTGTCCTCACATGTGTCCTCACAGAGGGAGAGGCAGGCCAAGAAGTCCTTCTGAAGCGCGCAGGAGACAGCCCTCCCCTATATCTACATAGAAGGCAAACAATTGGACAGGGCTGGGACTCTTCAGAGGGACTCTTCAGTGGTGCAGCTGCCAGCAGGTCTCCCTGGTCCCTTCTCAGAGGGATCTTCTGGCAGTGTAGCTGCCCATAAGTGCTGTCCGTGTAAGCAACCCCAATAACCTCACTGGTTTGCCAAGTTAGACTTGACAGAATCTCTCCTTTGATCTGTCTATGCCCTCTCTACCTGAGAAGAATGGACATTCCCTTTATGTCAAATCAGGAAAAGTAGTTTGTGCAACAGTGTGTATGTCTGAGTGAGGACAGGGTTTGGAGGGTGGTATTTTAGACAGTGGTATGGGATTTGGCTCAGTGGGTAGAGCACTGCACTGCAGTCCCTGAGGCCCCGAGTTCAATTCCCAGCACTGCAAAAATGGGAGAAGGGCTTGGCAATCCACTCCCAAGGCAATCCCGAAACAGTCAGTCATTGAAAACCCTATGAGGGTCGCTATGGGTCGGATACCGACTCGACGGCACCTAACAACAACAATTTTAGACAGTAGAAACAGCCTATAGAAAACAGGATTATGAGCCATGTTTGGAGTCAGCATATGCCCAGACAACTCCCTTGTAACTTTTTTTTTAAATCTGTAAACCTATACAGATAAATCCTAAACAAGGGGAATTCTTTATCTATATTTCAATGTTACTGGTTCTTCCCTAAACCTTAACAATGTTCCTTGTAAAGCCACCTTTTCATCTCATTTACATAAAGTGAAATTCTTTACTTTGGAAAGAGTAGGCAAAACAGGTCATTGTTTTGTTTAGACTTTGAATTGAATTGTAAATTACATCTTTTGAGCAAGATAACTCCAAAAGCCACAAAGTCTCTCTCTCTCAATATACATTGAAAAGATACCTAAATGCTCTTCTCTCTCAAGAAACCTGCTTTTATGTCTTGGATGAGTCCTATGATTCTCTTTTAACCACTTAACTTTCCCTCTCAGCACCTATGCTTATTCTAAAGTGTGTGCCTGATAAACTCTATAACTTTGCTTCAAACAAACAGCCTATGAGAACATTATGGAGGGTTAAAGAACATGGCATGTTTGTGGCAGCTTGACAGTTGGATGTGGCTTGGGTAGTATGAAGAGGCCAGCCCAGAGGATGGCATGCAAATGGATGTGGAATGCAGCACTTCTTGTCCACTAGAACACTGCCATTCATTATATGGTAACTGGGGTACTAATAAGTTAAATGTACATAAAGGAATAAAATGAGTTCTTTTTTAACTCATTGGGGAAACTGCCTACCATTTAAAGTGCTGTTTCAGGGTAAAATGTAGTCCAATTTTAAAAGAACAGGATCGAAATAAACATTTGGAACCTGTCTTGGTTTATTTGGACTGCTGTAACAAAATATGTGTTTTAGGTAATTTGTGAAAACAAATTTATTGCTTACAGTTCTGGAGGCTGGGATATCCAAGACCAAGGTGCTTATAGATTTGATGTCTGGTGAGAGTGGGCTTGTGTCTGATAGATGGTGACTTCTTGATGTGTCCTCACATGGCTGAAGGGATGGACAAGCTCCCCTGGGCATCTTTTATAAGGGCATTAATCACCTCCCAAAGGCCCATCTTTTAATACCATCATCTTAGGGGGTAGGTTTCAACATATGAATGGGGGCACAAAAATTCAGATCATAGCAGATCTGAAATTATATAAGAATCTCTATGATGATTGACTTACACATAGTAGGCACTACATAAATATCATAGGTCTCTGGTTATTTATCCATTATAATCTGATTAATATTATTTGTCTCATTTTCTTGGGACTTAATCCTGGTTAGTTTGGTGGTTATTTTTGTTGTTGTTAGGTGCTATCAAGTCAATGTCTGACTCATAGTGGTCATACATACAATGGATGAAACACTATTGTTGTGCTTCTGTGCTATTCATAGGGTTTTCAATGGCTGATTGCTTTTTGGGAGTGTGTTGCCAGATCCTTCTCCCAAGTCTACAGCACTTGGTGTTCTCAGGTGGTCTCCCATCCAAGTACTCACCATGTCCAACCCTGTTTAGCTTCCAAGATCTGATGGGATCAGATGCCACAGTGGTACGGTTGCAGGAAAGTTTGGGTTTGGTTGTTACTAATTGGGCAAGAGGAATATTCTGTAATGTATTTTTATAATAACTATGTATTTTTATTTAATTATATTTTCATATCTAATTAAAAGTATGTCTCTTTTATGATCAGTATTTTATTATATTTTTATCTTTATGATGGGGTTTAGCTCAGTTGGTAGAATGCTACTCTATGCTCTCTGAGGCCCTGGGTTTGATCCCAGCCACCACAAAAATGGAAAAAGGACCTGGCAGCCCACTCCCCAAACAATCTTGAAACAATCAGCCATTGAAAACCCTATGAATAGCACAGAAGCACTGACACAGTACCAGGAATGGCACAGCGTCTGGGAATGTTTCAATTTGTTGTACATAGGGTCGCTATGAGTCAGACCTGACTTGATGGCACCTAACAACTACTACAACAACAACAACAACAACAACAACAACAACAACAACAGTAACAATAGCATACCTTTAGGTGATCAAATATTCTCTATTTCTGATGCTCTTGAGGAGGTTTATAGAAGCTTGTGTATGTGTGTATGTTTGTATGATTTAAAAAATCTCACTATGTGTCTTTTTAGTGCAATCTAAATCATATTATAACTTAAAATACTTGTAATTATATCTTTGGAAATAACATCTGTTTTTAGTTCATTACTCTAGGCCTTACACATTACCAAAACCATATTTCCACAATCCTTCATATTTTGTCAATTCAATGACTATTTTTTTCCTTTGAGTTTTTCTTGGAAGTACCACAGGGGCATGTTTACTGTATTGGCTTTACTCAGAAAAGCTTATTACTTTGATACAATTCTGAATGTGATTTGATTATAGGAACTTCAGGCTTCATTTTGCTAAAAACTCAATTCTTATGTACTTTCTCTAATGTGCATTATTTGGGACCATGCACAATTCAGAAGTATGCAAATCTTGAGTCATAATTTTAGCAATTTGGGAGGCAGAGACAGGAGGATAGCAAGTTTGAGGCCAGAGGCAGCCTATACAGTATAGCAAGACTTTGTCTCAAAATAAAGGTGAAATTGGTCTGGGTATAGCACTTGCTAATATGCATGAGGTCCTGGGTTCAACTCTCCAGTTCTGAAGAAAAAGGAGGAGGATGAGGGGGGAGGGAAAGGAAGAGGCAGAAGGAGAAGAAAAGGAAGTCAATAGGTTGAAGGGAGTGGCTCCAAACCTTAAGGTGGTGAGGGCAGGAGTAGGCAAGTAGTGGATCAGAAGCTGCAGTTAAGCAATAATTTGAGGTTTTAGTTGAACGGAAATAACAACAAAGAGATCTCTTAAAATTTCTGCAATAACTTAACAAAGCTACCATTAACGTTAATAACTTCACAAAACTACCACTTACTTCCTTGATCATCATTTTTTATTTTTTGTTTTTTGTTTTTTGTTTTTGTTTTTGCTGTTTTGAGACAAGGTCTCTCCATGTAGCACAGACTGGCCTAGAACTACAATCCTCCTGCCTTAGCCTCCCAAGTGCTTAGATTACAGGCTTATACCACCATGCCTGGCCTTTCTGGGTGATTTTTAGGGGCATTAAACTTTACAAGGTCCCTTGTAAAGTTTTACTTGGTCCCCGGGATCTATTAGTTGAGTTACATTTTCAAACAAAAACATAGCACTCTGTGTCTGTGGATGCCCCATCCAAGGATTCAACTAACATCCAAAACAGAACAAAATAATAATGATAATAATAATAATAATAATAATAATAATAATAATAATAATAATATCATCTACATTTACCATGCACAGAACTTTTTTCTTGTCGTTATTCTTAAACGGTACAGTATAACCATGGTTTACATAGCATTTAAATTGTATTAGGTATTATAAGTAATCTAGAAAGGTTTAAAGTAAACAGGAGGATATGTGTAAGTTACAGGTAAATATGTCATTTTCTGTAAGTGACTTGAGCATCTGTGAATTTTGGTATCCACATGAGTTCTGGAACAAATTCCCCTACATATACAGGATAACAGTATGGTGTTTTGATATTTTAAAGGTCTTTTGGACATAGAAATAGCTACTCTGTAGAAGAAGATGCTTCTAGAAATTTCTGTAGCTATGACAACTACTTTAGGTCAATATACCAATTAGCCTATGCTGCAAAACCAACAGCCCAAACCTTAGTAGCTTAAGAAAACAACATTACTGGGCACAGTAGCTCATGCCTGTAATATCAGTAACTCAAGAGGCAGAGGCTGTAGGATTGCAGGCTTGAGGCCAAAGGTAGCCTGCCTAACTTAGGGAGACCCTGTCTCAAGATAAAAAATGAAAAAGGGGCTGGAGGTACAGCCCTGTAGTAGAGTGCTTACAAATTGTGGGAGGCCCTGGGTTAAACCCCCAAAGTACTGAAAAGAAAAAAGAAGAAAGAAAGAAAGAAAGCCAGAAAACAACATTTATTTATTTATTTTGCGGTAGTAACGGGCTGAATCTAGGACCTCATACACAACTAGCAACCACTCTTATAACTGTGCTGCACCCCCAGCCCCTTTTTAAAAGGTTTTTTATTTATTTATTTATTTTATTTTTTATCTTGAGACAGCATCTCACTAAATTATGCAGGCTGTCTCTGGCCTCAAGCCTGCGATCCTCTTGCCTCTGCCTCCCAAACTGCTAGGATTACAGATGTGCACCACTGCACCCAGCACACCATTTATTATTTCCTATGTTTCTATGGGCTGATTTCATTGGTGTTGGATGGTCAAGGATGGTGTCAGCCACTCACTAGGGCCTCCTCTGGGAGGATTGGATGGTTGAATTGGTTGGGGCCTCCTTCCATGTGGCATCATCCAGCAGTCTAGTCTGAGTTTGTTCTTAACTGTTCTCAGCAGGAAAACAGGGCAAGTCCCAATGTGCAAGCCTTTTTACAAGTTTCTCTGTTTGTCCTATTTTCTACTATCCCATTGGCCAAAGCAGATCACACAGCAAAGCACATATTCAAGGGTGAAAATATAGGTTTTGTCTCTTACTGAGAGAAGCAACAAAAGATCTTGACACAGGATTAGAGAAATTTGTGGTTATTTTGAAATTGATGCCAGCCAGTCACTGTGGAAAGTATTCTACTTGTTCAATAAGAGGTTACAGCAGTGAGGACAGCTTTCAATGGCATCAGAAAATACCATATTTACCCAGGTGTGGTGGTACCTCCCTGTCATCCCAGCACTTGGGATGCTGAGGTAGGAGGACTGTGAGGTCAGCCTGGGCAGCAAGTTTTAGGCCAGCCTGGACTAAAGAGTGAGATCCTGTCTCACAGAAGAAGAAAGAAAATACCATTCTTAACATATAATATTTGCATTTTTAAAAATTCTATCAATTTTAAAGACTGACTATAAGAAAAATTTAAAGACACAGTAACATTTCTCTAGTACTTTACAATTTACAAAACATTTTAAAAAATATATTGCTTTAGAAAAACCTTTTAAGACTCTTTGTAAGGTTGGTATTATGATCATTACCTTCATTTTATAGGTGTGTAAACTGATGCACATACATGTTCTGACTGGCCTAGTAAGAGAAGTAGGATTTAAATTCAGTGCTTTTGATGATAAGTCTCACACCCAGGCCTCCTACCACACCCAGGAATCTCTGGGGTGCCCTACTGGTTATTTAATTCAGCAAGGGACAAATACAGGAAGTTATTAAAGATGACTATAATTCCTTTGCGGGCTGGGATTTAGCTCAGTTGGTAGAGCACCACTCTGTAGTCTCTGAGGTCCCAAGTTCGATTCCCAGCACCGCAAAAATGGGAGAAGAATGTGGCAACCCACTCCCAAGGCAATCCCGAAACAATCTGCCATTGAAAACCCCATGAGGGCCGCTATGAGTCAGACACGACTCGACAGCACCTAACAACAACAACAACATAATTCCTTTATTTATGCAATTTATAATACATCATGTTCTCATTCAGTGAAGTCTGAAGATCTACAAATTTTTTTAACTGAAAAAAATGTGTATTTAAATGATACCTGGGCATTAAGGACTCAGTAGATTTTTTTTCTATCTGTCTTCCACTTCTGATGTTTGTTAATATTTGTATTCAGTTATTTCCACCCCACACTAATTTGTTTATTGTATTTCACAAGAAGAGCTGAATTTGTTTTTCTTTTTCTTTCTTCTTTTTTAAAAATATATTTTTTGACTGATGTGGTATAAATAATCTCATTGCTATGGTTTGGTTGTGGTTTGAGTGTCTACCAAGTGTCCTTTGACCAAGTGATTGGAAGGTTGGTCTTCAGGTTGGTAGTGTTGGAAGATGTTATAGACCTTTAAGAGGTGGGGCTTGGTGGGATGTCTTTAGATTACGTGAATATGCTCTACAATGGAATTATGGGATCCAGGCTCTTATTTCTGATTTAAGATATGATCACTTGCTTGCTTCTACACATGTTCCTGCCATTGCTATTCACTATGACATGATACCGAACTGAGCTAAGGCAGGCACAGTGACCATGAACCTTCAAAATTGTCAACCAAATAAACCTTTTCTTTTTATAAAGTTAACTGCCCCAGCTATCTCCTTGTAGTAATGCAAAGCTGACTAATACACTCATTTCAAACTACCAGTGCTTTACTACCACTCTGTGAAAAATTTAGAAATTTAACTGTTTATTTTCTTTCTTTTTTTATTGTACATATTTACAGGATATGGAGTGATAATTCAGTTCATATATACGGTGTGTAATTATCAAATCAGGATTGTTAACACTTCCATTTCTTTAAATATTTTACAAAACAGAAAATGTAGACATGTAATGATATTACATGTAATATTATGAGGTATAATATGGTTTTTTCCTTATATACAATATAGTAAGATTCATTATGGGATTTTCATATTACCTCTTGTATTTTACTCTTGCTTGAAGAGCTGAATATGTCTGGATGATAAATATTAACAATTCCTACCAACAACAACAAAATTTCCATTGTTACTGTAAGAAATAGATTTATTTTATATCTTTCATAAATTTCATTATATATGTGTGTATGTGCATATATGTATATATGTGTATACATCTATATATGATACTCTTTTTATTTTACACTGCACAGTCATGATTCTCCAACAGAGCATGTAGATTTTCCATGTACCCTAGGCATTAATGTGATAAATAACACCAGAGAGAAGTAGGCCCCCAGAGACCTCTTTAATGGGAAATCAATAGTCCTTAAAACAGTGCTTTTCACAAAATAATTTGAGAATGGCATGAGATCACCTCATGCATGGGCTAGTGAGAGGTGCAGTCCTGGAACAGGTACAATGTGCAGCCAGCACATTGTGTTCCCTGGCAAAACAGGTCACCTTGGCAGAATGATCCAAAGAAACCCTGATTGGTGCATTCCCCTGAGCTGACTGGGCCATTAGCTGACCTTGGCCTGGTTGCTTAAATTCCCCCAGCATCAGCTAACTTACTATGTGTGCTGGGTAGGAAGTTCACATGAGATAATTTATGTAAAAATCATTTGCAAGCCATTAAAAGCTATAGAAAATATGAGCTAATAATATAATCGTGCTTTAAGGACGTACCAATAGAAGGCACCAATGTAATGGCTTGTAATTCTTAAATACTGCATTCATAAAAATCCAAGGATATTGGAGCCACTCTCTCTACCAGTATCTTTAGGTTTAGCATTACTTGAGAAATATCCCAAGTCTGGGAATAATCACAACTGTTCTTACTTGTGCAAAGCTAGGAACTGAGTCTTACAGGGAAATGTTTATGGTTAACTCTTGTCCTCATTAGGAGGACTCATGCCAAAAGTGAACAGTACCAGTCTGTAGATGACCCCAGGGGTCTTTTCAAGAGGACTTAACTTCCTACTTGTGCTTTCTCTGGTTGCTTCTCTGAATACTACTTAGACTCTTCCTCATCCTTGGTCTGGATTCTTTTAGAGAGTCCTAATTATATTCATGGCCTTACCTTTCAGGGTGAGATAATCTTTATGGCCAATTTGTGGGGTATTTTCAGAGAAATGTCACAGGGACTTTATTTACTTTCATGAGATGTCATAATGCATTCATTATAAAGAGCCGTATCGGTTTGTATTTTTACTCTTGCCTTCTCTGCCACCTCTATAGGAAATTACATTGCAGGTAGAGGCATCACACAGAGAAAAGATGTCTCCTTATTCAGTGAAAGCAATTTCTGTCTTGTGTGTGACTTCAACTGTCATAACATTCTCAGGCATGAACTTCACTCTCTTGATTAATATTTATAACCTCCTCTTTAGGTACCTGTAATGTCAGTGCCTGTGGGGGAAGCTCAGTACATGGTAGGCAGGAGAGTGGATACAGTCTGCTAATACATAAAGAGACAAGGGTTGTCTAAAGGTCCACCTGTCAAAGGAAACCCTGGGACTTATTCTAGCTACAAACCATGAGGACATTGCTATCTAGCCTCAAGCTATTCCTAATTGGAGGCAGCAAGACCCACTGGACTCGGGGCAGAGGACCCTGGCTCAG
The DNA here is from genome assembly GCA_007922755.1 of Pedetes capensis. NCBI lineage: Eukaryota > Metazoa > Chordata > Mammalia > Rodentia > Pedetidae > Pedetes > Pedetes capensis. Next base: position 19,098 of record VMDO01003057.1, read on the forward strand.
GGCCTACTTGTTGCTAGTTCATCCTGTGACTTTGGGCTACTCCCTGAAGTTTGATACCTTTATTTCCACTACTGTGACATGGACTGAGTGATTGTCTATATGGACTTGTTATAAATAGGACAAATGGCATAATCTGTGCAGCTGCCTTCAAGACATTCTCCTGTTATTAGAATGTCTAAAACTTGGATATTTAATTCCCCCTGGAAAGCAGAGATTTCCAGGAGCACCTTCAAGTTACAGACACTGAAAAGGCATCATTTGTACCTTTCATTCCATTGGCTCTTAGACACTGCCCACTTCTGGAACAATGCAACACTATCACACACCTCTGTCAGATCAGGATGCAATGTATGGGCAGACTCAAAGACTGAAGGACAAGAAAAGCTGAATGTCCATTTGGATTAAGAACTGCTCATGGGACATTTACATAAGCTTTCAATTCTTTGTCCTTAAGTTAGTGAATAGCTTTTGATAAATCACACTATATTTTGTGTCATTTTTCATCATTCACTCATTTATTATAATTTATCCAATTAATATATATTCTTGGGGAACCTAGTATATTTAAAACCTCATAGAATGCTACCCAAAGTTTAGGATTCAGGTTAAATGTTACCTTTTTCTTTTCTCTTTCTCCCCTCCTTTTGCTAGTCAATGTTGGTAGGGTACAGAGTAATACAGCATTGGATTTTTCCATTATGCAACTATTATTACATCACTTAAATGTTACCTTTTTTAAGATTCTTTCTTTCTTTGGTACTATCAGTTGCAGGCAATCTTTCTTTCCTTGACTTCCCACTTCATAATTTCTTATAGTAGTTATATGCTAATACATTTTAATATTATTTGCATATATATATTTATTGCCCGCAGCCGTAGCCCTGTGGCATCTGATCCCGTCAGATCTCTGAAGCTAAGCAGGGTCGGGCCTGGTTAGTACCTGGATGGGAGACCGCCTGGGATGTAGGCTTGGGAGAAGGACCTGGCAACCCCCTCCCAAAAATCAGTCTGCCATGGAAAACCCTATGAACAGCAGAGAAGCACTGACAATAGTGTTTCCCCTGTTGTACAGAGGGTCGCTATGAGTCGGATACCGACTCGACTGCACCTAACAACAACAACATATATATTTATTTCCCATACTATTCTTGTTGTTGTTGTTAGGTGCCATTGAGTCAAGTCAAACTCATAGTGACCCTATGTACAACAGAATGAAACATCCCCTGACACTGTGTCATGCCCAGCACTATGTCAGTGCTTCTCTACTATTCATAGAGTTTTCAATGGCTGATTGTTTTGAGATTATTTCAGGAGTGGAACACCAGGTCCTTCTCCCATTTTTTGCAGTGCTGGGGATTGAACCCAGGGCCTCCAAGCATGCAGAGCAAGCACTCTATCAACTAAGCTAAACCCTAGCCCCCTCCCATATTATAAGTCTTATTTATTTCTGATTTCTTAAATTGCCAGCATAGCTCATTGTGCTTTGAAGATACCCAGTGGATATGGAATAAAGGATACATATAAAAATAAAAGTACACTATGTCATCTGGGCATACCAGTAGTACACATTTAAAAAATGCTCTGAGAATGAAAAGAAGATGAACTGATGAGCAGGGAAAGGCACCTGGAAGTAGGCAGGATGCTCATGGGATAAAAGCATCCCAAGAAGGAAAAAATTAGCAACTAGTAAGCATGGGAAAGAAAAATACATCTTTGAGGTGCTAGGGTGATAAGGTTGTGTAGTGAATGACCACTGAAAGATGAAGACATTGAAAATATGGAGCCAAGATGATTAGGCTCTTCTGAAAACAAAGATTAATTACCCCAAATTTTTTGAGCAATTGAGTATCAAGATCAAAGAGACATTTTAGGAAGACTTCTCAGGTAATGGTGGTAGGCAAGAGCTGAAAGAACCTGGAGGCAGGGGAGTAAGAATTAGTACTAGTGCAAAAGAATCTGAACATTTCCTCACTGATACAAAGGCATGAGACAGAGGAGTGGAACTGTCAGAGTGGAGTCCTCAGGTTGTGAAGGAAGAAGGATCAATAGGATGATGTGACTGAATATCAGGGTAAGGAAAAGGGTGGAACAGAAACTGACTTCAAGGAATTCTGTTTGGATGGTATTGAAAATAGTGATACCATTGATGAAAACTTGGAAAATTAAATTTGTAGGGCAAAGAATGCATTTTGTGTTAGGCATATTTGAGAATGCAGTGGAATGTGTAGGTACTGAGAAGGCAAGTGCTATCCAGTCCATTAAGACTTCAGGACAAAGCCAGGCAGGGTGGCACACACCTATAATCCCAGCTCTCTGAGAGGCTGATGCAGGAGGACAGTGAGTTCGAGGTCAGCCTGGGCTACATAGAAAGAACCTATCTCAGAAAAAATAAAAAAGTTTAGGATAGGAACGTAGGAGGGACATCGATGGTTTCAAAGTAAAACCTGATAAACTAGAGTTGCCCAGTTACCTGTGCTGTAATTCACTTGTAAGCTCCTTGATGGGAGGAATAGATTGTATTTTTATTTTACTTTTATCATTTTTTGTTATCTGCTTTTGCATGTAAAGAACTTCACATGTAATAGTTACTTTATGAATCCTTTATCTTGAAAGCTACTAGAACCATAAGCAACCCTTTGTAACCTGTGTTAACAAGGTACAAAGAGAGCACTCTAATGTGAAATTCTAAGACAAGTAAAATTTTTAGGTAACAGCTTCAATTTTTTCTCCTCTACAAAATATTTTATTAGTGCAAGTTACCAAATTAAAATTTACATTTTCTTTTCATCCCCTGATGAAAGGCAGGTAGAATGCCTCTGTTCATTGGTTTTTTGTACTTGCTCATTTCTCAGGTCTCCTAAAATTCTAAGAAATCTATGCTTCTCTAAGTCAGACAAAAAGGAAATAGATAAAGCTACTAACCGTCGGTATATTAAGAGTGTACATCAAACATTGTTTTTTTTCCTCTGTCTCTTTTTCCTTGCTTCTCTATTCGTTAATCCAGCATTGAGAGATGATTGTTGAGCCCTGGAAAACAGTACTTTCTGGTTCAACTTCTGTGGCTTCTTAATCCGCTCCTCCTCTCTGGGCTTGGGACAGCGCTAAGCATCTTTCCAAGTGTGGAGGGGAACGTCAGCTCCACCCCCAGCACCACCCGCTCTCCAAGGAGCTGGACGGATGCCTGGTTGCTCCTGGGAACTGTGCAGTCGCCAGTGCAGCTGCGCTCCTCCTTACATGGTGTCCAAGAAAAGCCCCTTTCTATGTGCTGGTCTTTTAGCCCATAGACACAGAGGCACCAGGATGTTGTAGGGATTTGGAGGCCTTTTGCCCTGTAAATATGACCTCCTGAAGTTGCCCCTCCTCCTCCTCACCCTAGCCTGGCCCACACTTGCATGGAATACAGCAGAGTGCACAGCTGAAATCTTTTCACTCTTCAAGGGAGAGATTCTCACTCCTGTCGAGGTGCAGAGAAAGGGATAAGGATGGAATAATAGAAAATTGGCTTCCTTTGATTCCCTTCAGTGGCTGGAGGAGGTGTGGCCCTGTAAGAGAGCCCTGACTTGGGAGAGAGGTCGGCTACTTCCAAGCTGTGTGATCTTCTTCAAGTTTCTCTACTACTCTGGGCCTCTATTTCCACAAGCAGAATGAGGGACTCTGACTAGATGATCTCTAACGTCTCTCTCCTCCTCTAGTACTCTATTGGTTTTTAATTTCCTGAGGCAAAAGGAAATACACACTCCAAGTGATTGCTGTCATAATCCCGCTGGAATACTGGGCAACATTCAACTCACAGATAAACATTCTCCACACCTTTTAAGTACTTTGGAGGTAATAAAGGAAAAGTAAACTTCAGAGGATAAATTGATTCTGAGATTTCTTTGAAATTCAGGAAAATATAACCTTGAACTAGGGCTTGGTTGGCTGGAACTTGTGTTTTGAGAACTTGACTTCTACGCTATCTATAGCCATACCACCCTGACATCCAATCTTGTCAGATTTCAGGACCTAAGTGGAATTGGGACTGGTAAGTGTTTGGATGGGAGACCGCCTAGGAATAACAGGTGCTGTAGGCTTGGGAGAAGGACCTGGAAACCCACTCCTGAAACAGCCATTGAAAACCCTATGAATAGCAGAGAGGCACTGACGATAGTGCCAGGCATGGCACAGTGTCGGGAAGCATTTCATTTTGTTGTCATATGGTTACCAAGAGTTGGTCCCTACTTGATGGCACACAACAGGAACAGCAACAACTTCAAGGCTGAGCTTTCCCTGAAGAGTAAGGGCTCCTAACCAGGTGCTGTGGTACACACCTGTAATGCCAGTGACTTTGAATGTTGAAGTAGGAGGATCTCAAGTTCGAGGCCAGAGGCAGCCTGAGTAATTTAGCAAGACCCTGTCTCAAAATAAAGAGTAAAAAAAATGGGCCAAGGGTGCAGCCTAGTAGTAAAGCATCTGTAAAAGCATGCATGAGGCCCTGGGTTCCACAGTACTAGGTAGGAGGAGGGGAGGGAAGAGCAAGAGCCCCAGTCTGAAGAGCTGAGGCACAGTCTGGATGCAAACTGGCTTTTGATTAGACTGTTCCATCTAGCCCTGCTCCTGGCAGTTAGCGGGTGTGCTGCTGCTTACTATAGCAGGGGATAAGTGGAGTCCAAGAAAGATGCTTGGTGAAGGGTGGCATCTATATGGTTATATGTGTTGTTTGTACTCAAATCCCATAATATCTTGAGGCAGTTTAATTCTGTGGTGGAACCAACTTGAATAATTAAACAAAGCAAAGATTTGACAACACTGTACTTGTGGTACAACACAGCTGTGATTCTATGATTTCAGTGAGGAGAAGGAGTTGGGGGCATCTGTCATAGCAAAAGCATGCTTTGTAACAAATAATAGTTTAGCAGACATCCAAAATGCTACAGAACAGGCTAGAAAAAAATGTGGTGTGTCAGGAGAGAATGGGTCATGATGTGGGTCTGGCAGGGTGGCGGGGAGCGGGGGCTAGCTAAGGAGGTGGCTGATCATATCTTCTTGGACATGGCATGCTATGAAATGAAACTATGCCAGGGTGGGTCACTCCACCATGCCCTTCTTCCACAAACCCTTTGAATAACTGGCTTCTAGATGTTCAGCAAGTAACCTAGGGAAGACAAGATCACACTTGGGAACAACTAAAAATTTGATACTTTGTTTATATGCTTGTGATAACTCTAAAAACTGAAAAACCCTCAGCACTTTATTATCTGCAACAAAAGTTTGTATATTAGAAGGGATTTCTTTTCTGTGGCCCTAGTCAACAACAAGAACAATCTTTTCTTATTGGGTAAGGCTTAAAAAAAAGTAGAAAGATTCTTAAGAAATAACTGATTTTCTGATGTGAGACTCTGGGGTCTCTTGCAAAAGGATTCTCTTTTATTTTATCCTGAATGTGATGGCTTTTTGTTCCCAAGCTTACAGGGATGCTTTTCAATGGCTGTCTCCTCCCCAGTTGCATTCAGTCCTGAAGAAGTAATTTGCATAGCCAGCATGGTCTGCTCAGCAAGTGAGGACCAGAGCATGTTAAGCATTAGAATAATCTTGCTGCAGAGCAAAAAAAAAAAAAAAAAAAAAAAAAAAAAAAAGATCCTGGACCTTAATATTAAAGATCTTTGAACTGCATAGATCCCTATGCAATTGATATGTAATTTCCATGGTTTTACTTAAAAAATCTCCAAGGAAAGTTATTTGTTCTCATGCTTCTGTTTTGGGATTAGCATAACTGCACTTGCAGTTATTTTCTCAATTTAAAGTAACAATCAGGACAAAACTGAAACCAAGAAAAAGATTAGTTTTCAACCCAAGGTCACTCAGCTGAGAAGGGTAAAGCCAAGGTTTCTAGTTCTTAGGACATCTCACAAACTGAGTCTACAAAAACCCCAGAGGGTGTGTGTACAGGGACAGATGTGCGAAACCAAGAGCTGCAACTACATGTACCTGCTGGGTGACAGAGAGTCCTGAGAGGCTATTCTGATCCACCCTGTTCTAGAGCCAGTGCCCAGGGCTGCCCCGTTGGTCAAAGAGCTGTGGCTGTGGCTGCTGTATGCTGTGAATACCCAGTGCTACTCTGTGTCATGGGCTGGGATGTACACCAGTCCCTACCTGCCCCCTGCCAAAATGGCATCTCTTGCTTCAATAGGGCCGGGCTGATTTGCATACTGGGGTTGGCAATTCTATGCACCTCAAATGCTTTGGCCTTGCTATGTAGCCCAGGCTGAACTCAAACTTGAGATCTTCCTGCCTCATAGTGTTAGAATTAGAGCCACACGTCACCTCATCTGGGACATTGACTTTCAAAACTCCTTGGTCTGTTGTCTTATAGAATGTTTAACATTCTGGAAGTATTTGTTTCCTCGTGGTATCATTTAACTTGTTCTTCTAAAACTTTGCTTTCCTATCAACTGGAGTAGATTATAGATATTTTGTTTGTTGTTGTTGTTGTTAGGTGCCGTTGAGTCGGTATCCGACTCATAGCGACCCTCATAGGGTTTTCAATGGCTGATTGTTTCGGGATTGCATTGGGAGTGGATTGCCAGGTCCTTCTCCCATTTTTGCGGTGCTGGGAATTGAACTCAGGACCTCAGAGACTGCAGCGCAGTGCTCTACCAACTGAGCTAAATCCCAGCCCATAGATATTTTGTATTGACTAATAATTATAATTTAATAATGGCAAAAAAATCAATTTAGGGGCTGTGGATGTTGCTCAGTACCTGCTTAGCATGAGAAAGGCCCATGCTTTGATCCCCAGCACTAAAAATAAAAACCAGTTCACCTTAGACTTCTGTTCTTTCTCATTTTTAAAATGGACAATTCATGTAGCTTAAATTTGTAAACTTCTGAAACATGATATACTTCAGTTTTATGGGTGATAAATGAAAAATATGAAATATTGATTTTTTCAGCTTCTTAAAATCTTTTAAATTAGAGATGTCTTGGCATTTATTTTTTTCTGTGTCCATTTTCACTTATTTTTCCCTTTTCCTCTCCTGACTCCTCTTTTGGAGACTTTCCCCCTTGTCTACTGAACAAGTTTGTGTGGTTTCTTCACTGTTCAATGTCTTCACACTAGGCTGGTGACTACTGCAAAAACCAGTGTGTGTCCACCACTCCAGTTCCTTCCTCTGTGAGACGGCCGGGGTCCCTCCTACATCATAGCTCCTTGACTGGTCTGTCCACACAGAGCTCAAGTCATCGTCTCCGTAAAGTTCTTCCCATCCCTTAGCTCCTACCATCAGTCTCCCTCCTCACAGCCCTGCCCTCTGTTCCCATTTAATCAGAGAAATCCGACATCTCTGTACCCCTAATGACTCTCACCTATTCATAGTTTTGTGCCTGTTATGTTTTTACTTGGTTTCTCTGTCTGAAGTTTCTCAACTTTGATCACTACAAAATATTTCATAGCAAAAATTTGTTCTTTGTTTTCTTTGTGCTTTTAACCCACTTTGCTTCATATTCTTTCATTATATTTTTCTCATCTTTAACCTTAACTTTAATTTACCCACAGGTAATTTTTAGAGCAAACTGCACAGACTTTGTTACTTAAGTTTCTTTATTTTGCACTACTCGACTCTTTCCTGTAAAGCCTAGCCCATTGCCAGCCACTTTCCTTCCACAGAATTACTTCCAAACACAATTAACCCAGCTTCTCCTCTGTTCAGGAACAAACTGTGTCCTCTTCTTTGCCCAAACTCCTATGGTAGTGAGTAGAAATTTAAAGTGTTATCACTGAGGCCAGAGTCCTGGTTCAGATTCGAACTCTGATCCATATTATGTGAGACACATTGACTTTAGAGCCTCAATTTCTTTATCCATAATGTGAGGAAGAAGAAAAGGTAGTGAGTGGGCACTACTTGTGTGTCAGCTCTCATCCTTCACTCACGGTCAGTGATTCACCCTCAGGAGTTACAGTCTGAGGTCACAGCTCTCTCCAACACCTTTCCTTCCTTTGAGACCCAAACACAAGCATTGGTACATAAAAGTTATGTGGTAAATATTTGTTGAAATCATCCAGATCATGTTGACAGGGAAATGCATTCAATGGACTTGGAATGTGACTGGTTTTTTTTGTCTTAGAACAGACCAAGGCACAGTCATATGTTATACAGCCTGTCCTGTATCACTGGCCTCTAGGAGAAAGTCCAACATATGGCAAGTACCTCCAAAATATTTGCCAAATGAACAAGTGAATGAATTGTCAAACTTCTCAAAGTTTAACTTATAAATCTCTTAGGTCCCAATGAAATTTAAAAAAAAATTCAAGCTAAAAATAACTTCTATCTTATTAGGAAGACTACATACAGTCATGCATTGCTTAGTAGCAGGGATGCTGTTGTTGTTAGGTGCCATGGAGCTGGATCCAACTCATAGCAACCCTATATACAACAGAACGAAGCACTCCACTCTGCCAGGCACACAATCTCTTTAATGTTGAAGCCCATTGTTGCAGTCACTGTGTAAATCCATCTAGTTGAGGATCTTCCTTTATTTTGTTGACCCACCACTCTTCTTCTCCATCCTTCTCCAGGGATTGGTCCCTCGTGACTACAGGTCCAAAGTACGTCAGACGCAGTCAGGCTATCCTTGCTTCCAAGAATCACTCTGGTTGCTCTTCTTCTAGGAAAGATCTATTGGTTCTTTTGGCAGGACACAGTATATTCACTATTCTTTTCCAATAGCATAATTGAAAAACATCAGTTCCTGTACTGTCTTCCTTATTTGCTGTCTAGATTTCACAACTATATGATGCAACTGAATATATGGCATGAGTACACCTTTGTCTTCCATGTGACATCTTTACTTTTCAAAATTTTAAAGAGACCTTTTGCAACAGCTTTTCCTAATGCAATATGTCTTGATTTCATGACTGCTGCTTCCTTGGGTGTTGATTGTAGAACCAAGTAAAGCAAAATCTTGGACAATCTCACTCTTTTCATTGTGTGAATATCATCAAATGTACTTAAACTAAGATGGCTATGACATCACTAGGTGCTATAGTCTTACTGTGCCATCATTGTGTATTTTTTGACTGAAATGTCTCTATGTATCACATGACTGGATATATATCACCACATGCAAAGTATGCACACATAAAATATAGTGCATGTATTGTAACTGTTAAGTGTACATGTTGTGTATCTACATATATATGCATGTATATATGTACACTTTTGAAAGTTTAGAAAATATGAGATAACAACACTTAAAAATATCCATTTGGTGCCAGGCACTGTGGTGCATGCCTATAATCCCAGGACTTGGGAGACAGAGGCAGGAGGGTATCAAGTTTAAGGCCAGAGGTAGCCTGTATAACTTAGCAAGACCCTGTCTCAGAAATAAAAAAATAAAAAGGGGCTGGAAGGTGCAACTTTGTGGTAGAAATGCCCTGGGTTCAATCTCCCAGTGCTAGAAAAAAAAAAAATTCATTTGGTTCTGAGAATGGTAGCACATGCCAGTCTCAGTGGCTTCAGAGGATGAGGCAGGAGGATTGTGACTTTGAAGTCAGACATAGCCTGCACAACGTAGTGAGGCCCTGTCTCAAAATTGAAAAAATAAAAAATAAAAAAGGAACTGGAGGTGCAGCTCAGTGGTAGAGCATTTGCCTAATGTGTGGAAGGGCCTGGGTTCAACTCCCAATACTGTAAAAAATAAAAATAAATTAAAAATATCAATTTGGTATATATATATAAATATTTCAGATTTTTATATGCATTATGAGTTTGAGGACTGCCTGAACTATAGCTTGAACTACATAGCAAGACTCTCCCTCAAAAAATAAATAAGTAAATAAGTAAATAAATAAATAAAAATAAAAATAAAAATAAAGAATAAAAGAAAAAGAAAAAAACAGTGTTCACAAGCCCATATAGCTTTTGTTATTTTCTTCTTCCTGTATACCTACTGCTTTGGTCCTACATTCTTACTTGTATGATATCTTGTTTGAGATATTACAATTTAAAATGCAATTTCCATTATGCTAGAACATATCAGCATGTCAGAAAATATGCTTAGTGACTTTATTATTCTGATTTTACTTTTGGGTTGATTTTCAAGTATTTTATAATATATGGGGCTGGGGTTTAGCTCATTTGCAAGAGTGCTGCTCTGCAGTTTCTGAGGAGCTGGGTTTAATCCCCACCACCACAAAAATGGGAGAAGGACATGGCAGTCCACTCCCAAAACAATCAGCCATTGAAAACACTATGAAGGTCACTATGAGTCAGATCTAACTTAATGCCACCTAAGAACAACAACATAGTACATGAACTTATACCTGAAATTCCTCTTTGTGTGTGTGTGTGTGTGTGTGTGTGTGTGTGTGTGTGTGTGTGTGTGGTACTTTGGGGTTGAACCCAGGGCCTTGAGCTTTGCAACTACTTTGCAACTACTATCCCACTAGGTTGTACCCCCAACCCCTTTTTTATTTTTTATCTTGAGACAGAGTCTCACTGGGTTGCATAGGCTACCTCTGGCCTCAAACCTGCAATCCTCCTTTCTCTGCCTCCCCAGTCACTGGGATTACAGGCATGTGCCACCTCACCTAATGGTTCTCCATTGACTTTTAAAACAAATGCTGAAATTAAGGATTTTCTAATGGAGTATAAATGTGATATACACTTAGGCAGATGTTAGCAAGTAAGTTAAAGCATTGTTTTTGGATTCAGTTCATTTGTATTGAAGGATCTCACTGCTTGCTCTGTCTCCCTCTTAAAAACTGTTAAGACTGAGTGAGGACATTGCTGTTTCTTACAAATTCAGTGCTTGTTTACAAAGGACTCTTGTTAGTCAGCTTGTGTGTCACTGTGCCAAAATACCCAACAGAAACAACTTATGAGAGGTAAGATTTATCAGGGCTTACAGTTCAGAGGGTTTCAGTCCATAGAGGCAGGGCAGGTGTGGTGATGAGGCAGGTGGCAGGGACTGTGGCAGAGGATCTCACATCATGGCAATCAAGGAACAGAAAGACAGCTTATGGAAACTAGGAGTCCAGGTAAAGCCTCTAAAGGCCATCCCCCCATGACCAACTTCTACAAGCTATTTCCTACCTCCTGAAACTCCATAAGCTCCCGGACAGCATCACTACTTGGGGACCAAACATTTGAAGACATGGCCTTTGGGGGACATTTTAGATTCAAACTGTAATAGACTCTTAAAAATCAAAATGGCTAGGCAAAAGAGGCATAATAATTCACAGAAAAATGTCAATGATTTCTCCAAGAGGTTACCACTTTACATTGGAAATAAGGCAACAGAAAATAGGCTGGAAAAAATAAACCTGATTGAATCTTGACATAGTGACTCCTTCACTGAGTACATACCTTTCCCTAGCTTAGCATTGTCCAGAGGTAGCCCCAAGAGTGTGCTGTGATCCAGGAAGTCTCAAATTGTCAATAAACCATCTTTGCCTTTTCAGATATTTACAGATCACCATCCTCTTTTCCCTACTGCTCTTGCTATAGGAATGAGAAAAACAAGAGTGAAAAATAAATGGGAACATAAATTGCAGTTTGAAGCTTATAAAATGTGATAGATTAGGACCTTTCTTTATAATTATAATTAAAGGACCTTTCTTTAAACAAAGAAACCAGGATATTGACTTTCTCAATTCTCTGAAACAGTGTAGCAAGTAAACATTTAACAATAGTTCAAGGTATGTGTTCATCAGCTTTTTATTACTATGGCAAAATACCTGAGCTGATCAACTTCCAAGGATGAGCTAAACAACTTATTTTGACTCATGATTTCAGAGGTTTCAGTCTATGTTCTCTTGGTCCAATTGCTTTAGGCCCGTTGCAAGATAGTACAGCATGGTGGGAGAGCACAGTGGAGGACGCTGTTCACATTATGGCAGCCAGGAAGCAAAAATAGAAAGTGGGGGGAGGGAGGGGGAGAGGTAGAAGGAGTCAGGGTCCTCATAGCCCTCAGTGCTATCCTCAGGGACCTTACTTCCTCCTATGGGACTGCCACCTATCAGTTCTACCATCTCCCAATACAGCCACAGGCTGGACACCACGCCTTTAGCACATAGGCATTTAGGGGATATCCGGGATCCAAACTGTAGCAAAATATAAGGAATGAATTTCAAATAGAACCTACACATGAAATTTATCTAAATATCCAGTTTATTTTACAACTTTTGTTGAGCTCTGTGTCTAGAAAAAAGGGAATTGAAGGGAGAGAATAAATAATGATACTGCAAATCTTATTAAAGTGATTGGGTTGATTTTGTTGTATCTGTAGAGATAAATAATATTTGCTGAAATGACAATGGCCACTAATGCTGCAGAAATGATGTTTCTAGAAAGTCCTTATACTGAACAATATCATTAAATAAAAAATTACAATGTGCATACCAGTTAGTGTCCATGTAAGAGTCTTGAGTAATCATGTTTGGATGTTTTCTTAGTCCAGTGGTTAATATCATGGTCAAGCCAGAGGTATTTCATTATTCCAAAGGTTCTGCAAAGGAGTTTTAGCAAAGTGAATCTGTCACCATTAGTGTTCTAGTAATGTCGCTACAGCTATGGGTAGAAAAGTACATTTTTATGACACTGATTTTTATTTGCTTAGAGTTTGTCTTCTAAATGTGTGATGTCTAGAGAGAATCACAATCTGAAAAGACAGTGATGCATCAGCTGGCCAGTTTCTTTTTTCCCTCCATTAAATCTGTCTTTGGCTTATGCAACACCAATGAAATGGGGTGATTTCTGAAGTGTTTGCTAATTTTCCAAAAGATTGTCCTTGGAAATCATGCCTTATCTATCTTTCTCTTCTCCCTGTCCTCCAGCCCCCTGCTTGGTAAAACTTGCAAAGCAATTCATTTCATTGACTGTGAACACTTTGTTTGTATCCCTTGAAGAAAGGCAGGGGTACAAAATGGTGTTTTTGGAGATATTGTTACAACAGGACAAGAACTTGTTAGTCATTGTTCGTGATGATAAAACTTCTCAGGCTTCCAATTTGGGAAAGCACAGATAGCAAGAATATTAAAGCTAGAAGAAAAGACTTTTAATGATATCATCAAAACCCTGTGACTATAACTAGAAGAGCTTTAAGATATTGTTTAGATCTGTTCTAAACACAAATGAAATATTATCATTTTTTCATAATATAAATGATATAGATGTTTAGTGTAAAAATTTGAAAAAAAACCCTACAAATATTTCTATGTACTCTATCCAGATTAAACCACAAAATGATTGCCTTAATCAGTATTTGTTCAGTGTTTTTCAACTTGATAAATGGAAATCACAATTTTTATATTATTCTGTGACTTGTTTCTTTGGTCAATATTGTATTCATAAGATTAATCCATGCTTATAGAATAGCCATATCTCATTCATTTTCATGTCTGTGTGACATTCTATTGTGCAAGTATGTCATAATTGATCCACTCTCTTGTGACTGAATGTTACTTTTAAATATTGTTCTTTTATTATTTTCTTTTGACAAGTTCTTGCTATGTAGCCCAGATTGGCCTTAAACTCATGATCCCCCAGCATCAGCCTCTCAAGTACTGGCACTACAGGCATTCTCCATCGTGCCTGGTTTGATTTGTGAATTTTTATCCATTGTAATTTCAAGTCCATTATTGAACATCTGTAACGAAACTTATCTTTTTCTGGTTTGTGACTTGCTTTTTCATTTTCTTCATTTTTTTTATGAACAGAAGTACTTAATTTTAATGAGGTTTTGAAATACAAAATTTCTAAAATTTTTAGGGTAATATTTATATTACACAAAGGTGTTTTTGGTTAAGAAATCCTTGCCTACTCAAAGGTTATAAGTTTTTATCTAGGAATTTACTATTCCAGCTTTCATATTAAGTTCTGTAAACCATTTTGATTTATTTTTCTGTATGTAGTATGAAAAGGTCCATGTTCATTTTCTTTCTATATTAATGCCCAATTGACGATGTACAATTTGTTGAAAAGCTCATCTTTTTGTACTGAATTCTGTGATGCCTCTGTCATTAATTGGGTTACCTTTATTGGGCTTTCTATTCTGTTCTGTTAATCAATTTGTATCCACTTTATGTCTCTTTTGATAGATTCTTGTCGTTAGGAGCCATTGAGTCGGGTCCGACTCATAGTGACCCTCATAGGGTTTTCAATGGCTGATTGTTTCAGGATTGCTGTGGGAATGGATTGCCATGTCCTTCTCCAATTTTTGCAGTGCCAGGCACCACAAGATTAAAACCAGGGTCTTTGGACAGTGCAGGGCAGCTCTCTATAAACTAAGCTAAACCCCAGCCCTTTTGGTAGGTAGTAATTCTAAATTTAAATACAGAAAAATATATCAATCTTATTTTAAATTCTTCATATATATTTTATGTTTCCTGGCTCAAGGTAATAGATATATTTCTACATTATCTCCTAAGTGTTTTATAGTTTTATCTTTCAAAGTTAAGAAGTTTTTCAGACTTTGTTAAATCAACTTGCAACAGATTTTTTGAGACTGGTTTAAGGTAGACATCCAATTATATTTTATTCCATAGGTATTCCAATTTTCTCAGCATCATTTATGGAATGGGCCCCTTTTTCTTCTCTAAGATACAATGCCAACTTTGAAACAAATTCTCATATGCTCATAGGTTTGTTTCTTGTCTCTTGATATTTTTCCATTGGCCTGTTCATCTGTTCTTGTGTCAAGATCAGACTGCTCTAATTCCCATAGTTTCAAATCTCTCAGCATTGTATTTATCAGGAGCACCTTTGTAATTTTTTGGCCATTTGTAATTCCTTATGAATTTTAGAGTAAGTTTGTCAACTTCAGATAAGTCTTTGTTAGGATTTTGATTGGGTTTATATTGTATCTATATACTAATTTAGTGAGAATTGGCATCTTTGTAATGTTATTTTTTAGATGTACATGGTATATCTGCAGATGTTTTTAGGATTTTTCTAAATGTCTTTTTTTAATTTTTATTTAAAAAATTTTTTGAGTTACTGGGGGCTGTAACCCAGGATCTCACACATGCTTTACAAGCACTCTAGCACTGAACTACAAACCCAGCCCACTTTTTACTTTTTATTTTGAGACAGAGTTTTGCTAAGTTTTACTGGCTGTCTCTGGCCTCGAACTTGTGATCCTTCTGCCCACAGCTCTGGAGTCGCTGGGATAACAGGTGTGAGCCACTGCACCCAGCCCAACATGGAATGTGTTTTATAACCAAAGGTTTTATAATGTACTTGTTAGATTTACATGTAAATTATATTTTTATTATTATAAATGATATATTCTTTTTCTTTTCATTATTGTAAGTGATATATTCTTTACTATTATTTATTATCAATTCTAATATATAATATATATAATAATAATATATATAATATATATGTAAATATATATATATAAAAGATTGCAGCACATATATGTGCTATTTAACAAATAATTATAAAATGAACACTCAGTTGACATTTCTCAGGTCAATCAATAGAATATTTTCAGCTCTACAACAAATATTCCCAGTTGTAGCCTCCCAGCCTCACTCAGAAGTAATTATTATCTTAGCTTTTTATTATGTCCTTATTTTCCTTTTAGTTTTAAACCATATTAAAAATGTAGTTCAGTTTTGCCTGTTTTTTACTATGTGAATAGAATCTATATGCATTCGTCTACTGTGTCTCTTTTACTCAACATGATGTTTATGTGATTCATCAATGTGATGCTAGAGCTTTTTAAAAATATTAAAATTTCTAGCATTTTGTTTCTGGAGCTCAGAAATCAAATTATTATGCCTATTGATTTTTGTATAGAAATATTACTAAACTTTCTATAGCTAACTATTATAGATTCTTTTGGATATTTTTCTATAGATGATTTAAATATGAAAGTCTAGTTTTCCATTCCAAGACTTATGCCTTTTATATGCATTCAGTGTCTTTATTGATTCTACTTTACTATGCTGGCTAGAACTTCTAGGACCCTGTTGAATAGGCTTAAAAGTAACTGGCATACTTGTTTTGTTCCTGCTCTTAAAAGAACCACAACTGATTATGATGTTAACTGTATGTTTTTATGGATATGTTTTAATAAGTTAAACAATTTTTCTTTCTCCTATTTTTATGTGACTATTTTAAAAAATCATACAAAAGCTGAAAGAATTCATAACCAGCAGACGTTGACTATAAGAAATGTTAATGGAAGTCCTCAGGCAGAAAGAAAATGATACCAGATGTAAATCTGGATCCACACAAAGAAATGAAGAATACCAGGAAGAGTAAATAGGTACACAAAAATAAAAGACATTTCAACAAATCCCTTTAAGTGAAAATTGAAAAGCTTAAAGGTAAAATGATGCTATATTGTGGGTTATATGATATGAAGATTATACAACATGTGGAGCAACAACACAGAGGCTGGGAGAATGGAAATGGCTGGACGGCACTGGATGTGTACATATATTCTGTATGTGGAGCAGTACAGTTCATTGGGCCTGCTTTTTCAGGATCACAGAATACTTTTATATTTTTTACATATTTTCTTTTATGTCTTTCATAAATAGCTTTATTTTTTATATAGGCCTCACTCAGGGATGGAGTTTAGCTCAGTTGGTAGAGTGCTTGCTCTGTGTACTCTGAGACTCTGGGTTCAGTCCCCAGCATTGCAAAAATGGGTAAAGGACCTGGCAGCCCACTTCCAAAACAATCCCCCAAATAATTAGCTATTGGAAACCCTATGAATAGCAGAGAAGCACTGACATAGTGCCAAGCATGGCACAGTGTCAGGTAGTATTTTGTTCTGTTGTACATAGGGTCGCTGTGAGTCGGACCCAACTTGACAGCACCTAGCAACAACAACAACAACAAGGCCTTGCGTGCTCATTTTATGTTTGTCTTTTTAAAAGGTCAACCTTTAATTTTTGTCAAATGAATATTTGTACATAATTTTCAGTATATAATATTATAAAATGGTATTTTTCCAAATCTCCCATCTCCATTTTCTATTCTAGTAAGGAAAATGTTTTCAAAACTTTGTTATTTCTAATAACATATATTTTCATGTTTCTAATATTATTTTGTACTATTTTCTATTTATCTTATTTTCTACTTATGTCTTACAAAAATGAAGATTCAGCTCTGTCATACTACTCTCAAACATACCTCTTTACTCCCATATACTCTTATTTGTTACAGCATGACTCTTTTTGTTAGATCAATATTCAGTGTCAATAACACATGACTCAAAGTTTTGTTCTCAGCACAGCTATACAGTATACTATGATTACATTTCCATTCTTGAATAATCCTGTTTCCTTATTTTGCTGAATTTTTTGTGTCCCCATAAAAGCCCCAGGCTTTCCAACAGAAATACAAAATTTATTTCAATATAGTCAATTACAACAATACTTATATTTTTTCTTATTTTTGAAACATCTTTCTTGTTCCTGTTACCACAGTCAAGGTCATATGTGATCAACTTTATAGAAGGACCTGACCTTTTGGCACAGTTTCTGAATAATTACAATAAACAGTGATTATATGTTTTTCCTATTTTGTTTTGCTTTGCTTTGCTTTTTGAGACAAGGTCTCACTATGTAGCCCAGGCTGGACTTGAACTTGCGATCTTCCTGCCTCAGCCTCCCATGTGTGGAGGTTACAAGTGTGTACCACCACACCAGGGAGTGATTATTAACCAAGGCAATCAACAAGAGACCTGCAGTGAATGAAAACTTAACCTTTGAATTTTAATTGGCTGAGATTCTTCTGGAATTGTGTATTACTGCAGCATAACTCAGCCTTCCCACACAGCCATAGTCTTCCTTCCAGCTTGGAAGTAACTACTTTCCAGCTGAACATCAGCCACTCGAGACTCCCCTTCACCATCAGTCTAGGAAGTCCTTGACCTCTTTCATTACTTGACTTCATTCTTTTCTATTTTTAGAATCACAAGTTTTCCTCTTTGTTGCTTTATTCTTTTGTTTTGGTGGTTCACATCCTTTACTGACTTTCTTAGAAGGATTCGTGGAAGTTAAAGTTTTCCAGACTTAAATATCTGAAATTTGTCAAACTAGATTTGATTTATAATTTGGCTAACTTTGAGAATTTGTAGGAGGAACATTTTTCTCTCAAAAATATGAAGATATTTATTTTGTATTTACTTCCTAAAGGTGTCACTATTTGAAATCCATTGTCACTCTTATGTGGCCTGTTTTACTTTCTTGAAGTGTACAGAACCTTGCCTTTGTTCTGAATGCTCTGAAATTTTGCAATGATGTACCCTGGTGTGCCTTTGTGCTTTATAATTGAATATGGAAACTTGTTCATTAGTTCCAGAAGTTTTCTTATATGGTATCTTCCATAATGTGTTCCTTACCATTTTCTCTAAACTTTTTCTTTAGAATTCCTATTTTTCAGATACTGGATCTTATAGATTGATCCTCTCATTATCTTTTCCCTATTATTTTTATTTTCCCTATTATTTTTATTTTGTCCTACTCTCAGGAGATTTTCTCAACTTTATCTTCTAATTTTTGTCTTGTTTTATTTTTCCCCATAACTTTTGTTTTGTTTTAGAATATTTTCTTGCTATTTAGCCCAGGCTGGCCTCAAACTTGCTATGTAGCTCAGGCTGTTCTTCAACTAGCAATCTTCCTGCCTCACCCTTCTGAATGCTGGAATAACAGATGTGGCCACCACTCCCAGTTTATGTTTTTCCCATAAAAATTTAAATTTCCAGAGCTCTTGCTGTTTTCAGAATATTTTCCCTACCTTTCTTCCTTTTCTCTTTCATCCTTTCTTCCTTCCTTCTTTCTTTCTTTCTTTCCTTTCTTCCTTCTCTTCATTCCTTCTTTCCTTCCTTCTTCCTTCCATCTTTCCTCAATTTTTAAAAAACTATTTTTATTTATACTTCTGCTGTCTGCATTTTTCCTAATATGCATATTTATTTTCATCTTGTTAGAGGCTTAAACCAAATATCTGTGGATTCTTGCCTATTTATGAATACTATGAATGAGGCACTAAAGAGTTAATAGAAATCTCTGGGAACATTAGTTTTACCATTATGATTTTTGTTTTCAGATTCTGGTAGATCCTTTACAACACATTTAAAGTTATTTTTTTTCCATTACTAGCTCACTTAGAGGGGATTTAAAAACAACAACAACAACAACAAAAAAAAACAGGACAGATTTTATATTTCAACAAATGCTTTGTTGGTATCCATTGGAACCACCATATACCTTTAAACTTATGTTACAGCTGTTTCCCAGTGCTGTGGGTTTCTAAAGCAGTATAACAGAATGCTATACTGTCTTTCTCCAAGGAGACCCTAAACTTTTCTTTTTTTTAGGAAAGGGAAGATTTGAGATGAGGAAGCTGACAGTACTGATCCGGCTGCCTGTGTTTAGAGTTGAAGTTGCACTTTCTTTGCTCTGGGCCATGAAGAAGTGCAGGTTTTCTTTTGCAAAACAAAGATTTGACCTAGAAAGACTATGACATATTTTAAGGACTCAACTAAGTTTGTAGTTAGTGTTTACTGTAATTTTTGCCTTGTAAACAGTCCATATGAACTTAAATCTTCTTATTAATATGACATCAAACACAATGCATTTGACATATTTTAAGGGTAAGAAATGGAATTTACAAAATGTTTTTTCAATGAGTGCCTCGTTTGTGGTTCAGCTTCTTTCCTTACCACAGCACAGTTTCCTTCTACTGTTTATCCTCACATGACAATCAAAAGAACAAGACTTGTTATTTTCTCTCCTACAGTATTTTGCTCTTCCATGTATGTTCCCAAAGTAGAGGGAAGATTAGAAACCTGCTCTGATCATTAGCTGTGGAAAGAGTGTCTATGTTGCCTGGTATGCTAAGGATGTTTAGCCAAGATTCTTCCTTAACCTTTAGGCTAAGGGGTTTACATGGGAGCCTCAGAAATGATTGGTAAAGAGAAAAAAAATGAGAGGCAGCCTACATGTGAGGAGATAGTACCAAATTCATATGTTTGTGGGCATATTTAAATACATTGATAACTATAAAGCTTTTAGAAAAAGGCCTGGATCATATTCAGTACTAAATAATTATAAGCAATCATTAGTAGTTGGCCATGTAACAAAGACATATTATTCTAGCTAAACAAACATTTTATTAATGTTATTAATGTTTACTTGTAGTGTGGGAGTTATTAGCTACTTCCTATAGTGATGACATGCCTGCCTCCATACCACCCAGACGTCTGATCCTGTCAGATTTTGGAAGTTAAGCAAGGTCAGGCCTGCTTAATACATGGATGGGAGACTACCTGGGAACACCAGGTTATGTAGGCTTCGGAGAAGGACCTGGGAGCCCATTCCCCCCCAAAACAATCAGCCATTGAAAATCCTATGAATAGTAGAGAAGCACTGACAATAGTGCCCAGCATGGCACAGTGTCAGGTAGTGTTTCATCTGTTGTACATAGAGTCACTGTGAGTTGGATCTAGTTCAACAACACCCAGCACCAACATAGTGAAGACATAAGCAATTATTCCTAATACAGGGCCCAAATGGCCTGCAGACTGAAAATCTTATGCTCTTCCTTGCCAGTAGACACTCTGTGGGCAATTAGCACATGACAATCATGAGTGCTCTTGATGATTAAAGTCACATTAATACCAAATAACTGTACAATGACTGGTTCTATGCTATTGTTCCTGTAAGCTGCATCATTTTAAGAACTAAGCTGCTCGTGTACTGTTTGGTTTCTTTTATAATGCTGAGCATGGGCATCTGATAGACTTGCTTAGGTAGGCAAACTTTTGAGCAGAAGTGCTGGATGCATATGTATCTTTGAGAGTGGGGCAGTTCAAAGCTAAAGTGAGCTATGGAAGAAACAAGAAGTGAAAAAATAGAACAGAAGGACATAGGTAGATAGAGGAAGAAAAAAGAGGAAGGAGGGAGGAGGGAGACAGGAACAGACATGAAAGATAAATGGAAACACAAATAGAGAAGAGAGTTGAAGAGGCAGTGTAGGCAAAGAGGAGACAATGCAAGCAGAAGTGTTTTATACGAAGTGTCTCCCATGCTTGAACTCAGCCTTCTCAAGCTTGAATGTGCCTCAGAATTACCCAGAGGACTTAGCAAACCGTGTCCTGCATCTCATTCCCAAAGATTTTGATCCAAGTGGTCAGAGTAGAGCCCAACAATTTTCATTTCGAACAGATTCATCAATGATGTCTATGCTACTGGTCTAAAAACAATTTGAGGATCTTTAGGTGTAACTGTATTATACAAAATGAATTGTTCTTAGATTCTTTTTGTTGAGACATGTTTTACACACAATAAATTGCATGATATTAATATTCTTGGTTTTCTAACAGAAATAATTCCCTACTATATCATATAAAGATCTATCTGTTCCCATATACTGTTTCTGACAATGATAACAACAGACTATTTTAAATAAGTTTCTAATGGCTCAATATTTTCCACTAGAATAATAGAATGAACTTTGGTAAGTTTTCTGGCTTTTTGAAGAAAAGGATGTATTTCTATAACCTGGAATTGGATGTCAAAGAAATGGAAAACACCTCCATTACTTGCATTATACCTGGTCTCATTTAAACCATAGCTCATTTGTTATTTCTCACTATCCCACGTTAGAGGGGCAAATTCTTAGTGTATTGTACTGGATTATCTCCCATTCCTTGAGTAGCAGTTTACTGGACTTATGTAAAAGGTCATCTGTGATGTTGGACAAAAAGCTATTGAGATTTATACCTTTCAACAGTGCTTCTCAAACTTCATTGTGTCCAGATCACTTGGGACCTTGTTATAAAGGGCAAACTATCATTCAGTCAGTAATGTGTGGAGTCCCAAATTCTGTAACAAGCTCCTAGGTGATATCTATTTTGAAAAGCCACAGATCACATTTTCAGGAGTGAGGCCCTGTGTAGTATGGGAGGTGGTTCTCAAATATTAGCAAGCATCAGACTTAATGGAGAACTGGTAGAACATAGATTGTGGGCCTCCTTGCCAATGTATCTGATTTATTGGGGGTGAGATCTGAGAATGTCCATTTCCGATTTCCCAGATGAAACAGGGAAAGTATGGGGAACACACTGTGACAACTACTAGTCTATGCACCAATCCTACTATTTTTTTTTAATGCTAATTTACTTGCTGCTTGCAGCCGTAGCACTGTTGCATCCGCTCCTGTCAGATCTTGGAAGCTGAGCAGGGTTGGGCCTGGTTAGTACTTGGATGGGAGACTGCCCAGGAACACCAGATACTGCAGGCTTGGGAGAAGGACCTGGCAACCCACTCCCAAAAAATCAATCTGCCACTGAAAGCCTTATGAATAGCAGAGAAGTATTGACAATAGTATTTCAACTCAAAGCGACATAGGGTCACTATGAGTCAGGTGCCCACTCGATGGCACCTAACAACAACAATTTACTTTCCAGTAATTCACACTGCTAGTTGACAACATCTCCCTACAGACTTCTGAGAGAAGTCATCACTGGCCTCTTCACTGACAAGTCCAGGGGGCTCCTGTAGATATTCACATTACTTGCTTTTTCAGTGGTTTCTGACTGTATTCTCTTCCTCCTCCTCCTCCTCTTGCCTCCTCCTCCTCTTCCTCCTCCTTTTTTTGCCTTTCTGGAGGGTTAAACCCAGGGCTTCATGCATGATTTTTACAAGTGTTCTAACATTCAGCTGTACTCTCAGCCCATTTTTTACTTTTATTTTGAGACAGGGTCTTGCTAAGTTGTGCAGGCTGCCTCTGGCCTTGAATTTGAGATCCTGCTTCTGCCTCCTGAGTCACAGATTATTACATGCATCACTGTGCCCAGCTCAGTATTCTCTTCTGGATGCCCTCCTGTCTCTTGGTTACCACAATAGAATTTACTCTATTTGCTTTTGTCTAACTCTATTCTATCTCCTCTACTCTAGCCTCACAATTGGGTCTTAGGTTAGCCATCCTCATATTTCCCTGGTCCTTGCCAGTTTTGAACATGAAGTGAGCTAAGAGAATATTAGTGGTTGAACCTCCTTGCCTCACTATTGAGTTTCCAAGCTATCCTCCTGCCTTTTCCAGAGTAATCTATTTGAAACACAGATGTAATCATGTTATCACCCAGCTTGGAGTCCTGAAGTGGCATCCCATTCACCAGAGAATGCATTCCAGACCCTTTAGCTCTGTCTAATGTGGCTTTCTATAATCTGACCCTTATCTCACCACACCTACCCTGGAATCTTACCAGATACACTTAAAAACATCCAATCCCCCAGACGCTACAAGATTTCATCCCTCCATAGCTCCATTCTTGCTACCTTCTCCCCCAAGAATTCTTTCTGTCCCATTCTCAACCCTCTTGGCCAGCAAACACCTTCCCAATTTTCCTGTAGCCCTCCTATTTGAACCCTTTTGTGACCTACCATTCCAGGAAGCAGTGGTCATGTTCTTCCTGTCCCCACAGACCACACTGTGATGCTTCTCTGTACTTTTTAGTGTATGTGTAATTCTGGCTACTGTTTTATAGAGCTCTTGAGGACAGGTTTTTTTTTTCTTTTCTTTCTTTTTTTTTTTTTTTTTTTGTCTCAGCTTTTTATTCCCCATGCATTGTTCAGTACCTGCCACATTGCCTGCATGTTTTCTGGGCATACGAATGAATAATAGGAATTATAGAGGCAGAAACTGATAAAGACCTTAATGCACTGTATGAGTTTCCTGAAGCTGCTGGGACAAATTACCACAAATTTGGTAATTTTAGACAACAGAAATGTATTCTCTCACAATCCTTGATGCCAGAAGACTGAAATCAAGGTGTTAAGCAGGCCTCATTCTTTCTGGAAATTCTAAGAGAACTATTTTCTGTCTTCTTCTGGATTCTGATGGTTCCAGCTGTTCTTTGGCTGTGGCTGCCTCCCTCTAATCTCTGCCTCCATCTTCCCTTGGCCTCCCCTCTCTCTCTTACATTGATACTTGGCTCTGCATGTGGGACCCATCTGGATAATCCAAGATGATTCTACCTCAATTCCCTTCACTCAGTTACATCTGCAAAGATCCCTTTTCCAAAGAAGGCTACATTCCTAGGCCCTAGTGGTCAGAATATCAACATATCTTTTGGGGGGCTACCACTTAACCCACCACAGTGATTTTAAAAAAATAAATAAAGGTGGCATCTCTAAATAGAAATAAGAGGCATAAACTGTTCTTCCTCCCTCTAGAGCCCATGTAATAGCAATGAGCAGAAGGTGACAGACACACACTCTGTTACTCCAGGTCTTTTGAAATCAATTTTGTCCCATCATAGAGTCTTTTCTCTTTTGAAAATCAGTCAGAGCTGGGCATATGGCAAACATCTACAATCCCAGCACCTGGGAAGTTGAGGCAGGAGGATTATGAGTTTGAGGCTAGCCTGGGCTATATAGCAAGAGTCTGTCTTGGGAATAAAAATTAAAAATTAAAAACACAGTATCAGTATTTTGGATGTGTGTTTGTGTGTTGAGGGGTCAAGAGTCAAGCAGTAAGAATATTCTCTTTGTTTGCCTAAATCATCTGAAATCTTCCTCCTCATGCTTAAACACCACAACTTTCTCATCTACTGCTCATTGAAAAATAATGTTCCCTGAACTGATTTGGGTTTTACAACTTTACATTGGTTCTAGAGGAGAGGAAAATATGAGTCCTAATTTTTGACATAGTACCTTGCATTCTCCACCAATTAGGCACCTAACAAATACTTTTGATAAAAGTATTAATGTGTATTAGAAGAGAACAGGCAGAAAACTGGGGTTGGGATAAGCAGCAATGGAAACTGTGGGACGGAACTTGGGCAAAGGGATGGGACAGCTGTTCCAGGGTTTGCACATGATCCCCCAGCACCAAAGCCAGAGTTCGTGGAGTACACAGCTTTCCTTTCCATTAGAGACTAAAGAGTTGTCAAGACCAAACCTTTCTCCCAATTTAAAGTTGAGATTCAAAGGCTTTCTCATCTCTTCTACAACTATGGGTGAGCTCAGGAGAATTTGGGGAAAGTATAAAAATACAAGATGAAGAATCTACAGAGTTATATTTCCCTTTCTTTCCATAAGACAAGAGAACAATACAGGATACTGTAATTTGTCAAAACCCCAAACAAAACAAAACAGGTCTGTTGTTAATATAGACAAATGGTCACAGCTGCAGAAAAGTTTCCACATGAAATCTTTCGGCCCTGAATAGTCATTTTTTGCAGATTTGAGATCATTTTTCCAGGACTCTTTTTTTTTCCTCCCCTCAGTATTTATTCATGTTAACTATTTGTTCCACATGTCCAGGTCCCTTCTGTTAGACATGTTTTTAAGGCGGTGCAGCTTCTCATGCAACAACTTTGTCATTTTCTAGTATTGGTTTTATCAGTACATTGGTGTCATTTCAGTTGGCATAATAGCTGTAGCAGTGAAAGTAAATATTTTGATTATGTAGTCCATTAGAAGAACCACTATTAGGTGGCTCACTCTGCATCTATTCCTAACATGCCCGTGATAGAGCCCCTCTTCCCATATGTGCTCATAACTGTTGTGCCACAAATTAATGAAGTGAAGCTTGGACTCCAGGTTGTCTGTCATACAGCTAAAACAGAGGCCAGGTGCACTGAGAGTATTCCAATGTTTGACTAATTTTGGTCGAGTGGAATAGTCTAAGCTGGCTTGAATTTCTGTAACAGTAAGAAAGCCAGGGCCAGAGAATTGTGCTTGATCACAGCAGGCTGAAACTTAAACCTCAAGCGAAATTCAGGGAATCCAAAACCAATTCAAAACAGAAAGAAGAAAGTTTTATGTGCCACTTCTGTGATCGAAAATGATGAGTTATACATTTTTGTTTGTCTTCCTCTTTTGCTGATATATACTTATTTCTTCAGGCATAATACCATGTTACAGCAACACTGCTTTCATTTTGACTTCATTTGTGAAAGACACATAGAGGTTGATGTTTACTTTGCATTTACAAGAAAGGATTTCAAAAGAATTGGAGTAGGAGAGTGTGAGGTCAATGTTTAACCCATGTAAAGAAAAAGGGGATTTGGGGGCCTCTGAAAAACACTTTACCAGCATAGAATTAATTTGAATATAAGTTATTACAAAATCAAAAGACAAAGTATTCATATTTAAGGCCGAATCCAAAGTTCTCTGCCTGACACAATACATACATGCACTTTCAGAATTATTCAATGAAAATGAAAGTGATAAAAATGGAGGTTAAATAGATAACATTTTTTAAAAATGAATGTTTGCTTATTCAAATGGACTTTTACTAAATTGCACTTTCAGAATTATTCAATGACAATGAAAGTGATAAAATGGAGGTTAAGTAGATAACACTTTTTAAACATGAATGTTTGCCTATTCAAATGGACTTTTACTAAATTAGTAAGATATTTATGTATAGAGTCACACAAATATTTTTGTAAGCTACACATATGTGCATTTTAAGGTATAATTTTATAGATTTTATGTTATGGTTAGAGGAGAAGAAAATTTCAGTGTATTACGTAGTTTTAGCTCATAAGGTATTAAAAATTCATTGCCAAAAATTAAGGAAATGCTGGGGTGGTAGTGTATGCCTATATTCTCACTACTCTAGTGGCTGAGACAAGAAGATTGGGGAGTTCCAAGCTAGCCTGGGCTACACAGCAAGACACTGCTCTCATCCCCACCCCCCAAATTTTAGTGCAGAAAAAATCTAAATAAGCAAATTGCTATTCTACTGTGTAATAATAATCATCAAGAACATTTTAGTATTATTTTAGGCTTTTTATCTACATATTATATTTTAGAAACAGGGCTGTGGTTGTAGCTCAGTGGTAGAATACTTGCCTAGTGTGGTTTGATCTCTATTGTTGTTGCTAGGTGTTGTCCAGTCAGGTCCAGAAACACTTTCCAACACTGCCATGCCTGGCACAATTGTCAGTGCTTTTCTGCTGTTCAAAGGGTTTTTGATGGCTGATTATTTCAGGAGTAGGCTGCTGGGTCCTTCTCCCAAGCCTATAGCACCCGCTATTCCCCTGGGGGTTCTCCCATCAAAGTACTAACCAGGCCCAACCTTGCTTAGCTTCCAAGATCTGACAAGATTGGATGCCAGGGTGGTATGCTGTAGATGTAGATCCCCACCTTGGAAAAAAAATGAGATCAGCCTATGTGCTAAGTCAATTTCCAGAGGATTTAGCAATTGCTACTGGGCAATTCAATATCCATATGAAAGAAAACAAATGAACTTGACCTATATGTCATTCCATACACAAAAAACAACTTGTGACAGATTACTGACGTAAACTAAAAGGTAAAAACATAAAACTTCATGAAGAATAACAGAATTTTCTGTTTTGTTTTCTGATTTTCCTTCATTTTATCTTTCCTGACTCCTTCCCTTCACTCTTTAATTTCTCTCTTCCCCTCCCTTCCTCTAGCTCTCCATCTTTTTTTTTATTTTACTCAAATTGTTATTTTGAAAAAAATTAAATCTTACCAAAAAGTGAGATGAAAGAAGAATATAATGAATACCTATGTATTCTTTACCTTAATTCTCTAGTTCTTAACATTTTGCCATGTTGGCATTTTGTGTGGGTGTGTGCATATGTGTGTGAATACTTTTTCTAAAGTTGCAGATGCTATTTCAGCATGTGAAAATAAGGGAAATATTTTGCATAATCATAAAATTATTGCTCTCATGAAACTTAACATTGATATAATATTATCAAGTATAGAGTATATAGTCAAACATGAACCAAAAAAGGAAACAAAGATAATGAATTGCATTTGGTTATCAGATTTCCTTCTTTAATACATTCTAGAAAAATCCTTCTACCTTCCTTTATGTTTGACATGTATTGATATTTTGATGGGTCCAAAATGATTATCTTGTAGAATGTTCCTTTTTTTGTGTGTGTGGCAGTAGGGAATTGAGCCCAGGATCTTATGCATGTTGTATAAGCACTCTACCATTGAGCCACACGCTAGCCCATTTTTTACTCTTCTGTTCTGAAACAGGGTCTCCCTAAGTCACATAGACTGCTTCTGGCCTCCAATTTGTTATCCTCCTGCCTCTACCTCCAGAGTTGCCGGGATTGCAGGCATGTGCCACAGTGCTTAGCTGTCACATAAGTTTTTAAAATAAAGATTGATACTGTGTCATGCACTATCACATCTGCTGTCTTGTAAAATATTCTATAACCTGGATTTAGATGAATATTTCCTCATGATTAGAGTCAGAATAAATATTTTTGTTAAAAATACTACAAAGATCATGTGTATAATTTATTGCACTATATAATGTCAGTGTGTTCCTTTATTGGTGATGTTAAGTCTTTTAGTTAAGGTATTTCCATTAGATCACTTTTTCTCTTTGAAACTAAATAGTAACCAGTAGGGTGATCATATAAATACCTTGCCCCTAATAACCCTTCATGCAGTAGTTTTAACATTTACTAGTGATCCTTACCTAACTCATTTATGATACTGACAGTTACAAAACCATGATTTTCTAATTCCATTCTAGTTCTGACATTTATTAGCTGGCATTGTTCTGTATAATATCTTTTCTCTTTCCCTCTTCATTTAGTATTTCATTTAGTTCTTCATTTCCCTCCTCATTGGATTAAAAAAAAATTCAATGTTTTACAATCTCTTTAGAACATTGTTATTTTTAATGCTCAAATTGCCCTAAAGTTAGCCGTGGGAGACCAGGCTAGCTTTGCACTCATGTTGATCCTCCTGCCTCAGCCCCCTGAGCACTGGGATTACAGATGTACATCACCATGCTCAGCTATTAAAGGTAATGTTTTAAAATCTTCTAGATTGTTTCAGGCCATTCTAGATTCCCCAAAGTTCTTTTATACATTTTCAAATAAAAGTTATTTCCTAGTTAGATAGGCATCACATGCCTGTAGTCCCTGCTCTTCAGAGGCTGAGGCAAGAGGGTCAAAAGTTCCGGACCAGCCTGGGCCACATAGCAAGATCTTGTCTCAGAAAACCAACAAAACAAAACCCCCAAAACTTATTTCTATTTCCTTAATTTCTATTTTTCTTTTCTTTTCTTTTTGTTTCTTTTCTTTTCTTTTCTTTTCTTTTCTTTTCTTTTGTTTTTTTTTGAGGCAGGGACTCAATGTGTGGCCCAGGCTGGCCTGTAACTCACTGTGTAGACCAGGCTGACCTTGCACTCATATCCGTCCTCCAGCCTCAACCTCCCAAATGCTGGGATTACAGCTGTGTGCCAAAATGCCTATCTTATTTCCTTAATGTTTGAAGACAGTGTCCAGTGGTGTGATGGTAAATATTTAGCAATATTTTTACAGTCAATTTTCTTTAAAAAAAAGTCCTGTTTATAGTGTTTGTTGATTTCCATGGTATACATACTGTCACCTTGATTGATTTCAAGTAACCAATGGGGGTAGATGTGTAGTAACATGCTATTATTTAGTATTTCTAGTACACAGGTACAATAAATGTAAATAACTTTAAGAAAATATATCATAGTAAAATATAATCAAACAATTAGGAATGATGAGTTTTGAGAATTACATCTTTATTTTAATTCAATTTATTTATTTTTAAGTTTATATAGTTTAATTTTTAGTAGTGTCTGTATTTAATAACTAACTTATGATATTCCTCACCAAAACTTAACAATGGGCTTTTGTTACCTGCTGCAAGTCAGCTTTAAGCCAATCTCAGTGTCTATTTCCAGTCAAAGTCGAAGCCTAACTTGTAGCTTCAGTGTTAATTAAATATGATAAAATTATACTTAAAAGCCAGCTGGAATATCTTAGCAGATTTCCCCCCCAGAGAAATCACTTTGTCAAGGAAATCAGTTTTCCTCCTTCTTCTCCACCTATACCTAATGCTCTTAGGTTAGTGGTGTCAAAAACATAACTATCTGCAATTTATTGAACTGAAAAGTTGGGAAGAAATTCAGGTGATGTGTGAAGAAACAATAAGAGAACATCTAAAGAGCAGAAGGCACTTGTGTATCACCCTGTAGTGATGCATATTACCTCTTCAGCCCAGCTTCCCTCCATTTTAGGAACTGTTCCCCATTTTCCTGGTAAATGTTCTTTCCCCACATCAAGTAGGCACCTTGCTCTCTTCACACAGTTGTTTGTCTCTTGAGAATTTTTTTCATTAGTGATTTTTTTGTTAGCATACAAATTAATGAGTTTCATTATAACATCTCCATACATGCATATCATTGTACATTGCTTATATTCACTCTCCCTTCCTTGGGAATTTTTGAACTGTATCTGGGAAAAGAGATTCAGTCCCCCTATGGAAGAGAAAATGTGATGTGAAACTTGAGAGAAACTGGAGGCTATAATTTCTACCATATGGGAATGAAGAAAGCAGAAGAGACAGAGGAAGAGAATCCTGGGCAGGGGTAACTCCAGGGCCTTCCAAAATTCTATGACCCTTTTGGTAAATTCCCCCTTTTCTGGTTTAGGCCAATTTAGGGTGGGTTTTTGTGGCGTGTATTAAAATCAGCAATTTGAGTTGCAGAGAAATTAAGAAACTTTAAGACTTACAGAGCTAGCTGGTGGCAGGGGAGGAAGGGTGACCAGATTTCCTCTTCCTGGGCTTGGTGCTCTTGTCAACACTGCAAAGGATAGCTTTGTATCCTCTCTGTCTCTAATGGCCTGAGGATGCCCAGCATGAAGTCTGGTAGCAGGTAGTCTGTATCTCAGCCCAGCCCTAGTAGTCTAAAGAGCAGAGGAAGGAAGCCTTGTGTGGTGGCACACACCTGTGATCCCAGCAACTCTGGAGGCAGAGGCAGGAGGATTGCAGGTTTGGGGCCAGAGCCAGCCTGCATAACTTAGTGAGCCCCTGACTTAAAAATGAAAAGTGAAAAATGGAGGGCAGTGCAGCTCAGCAACACAGTGCTTCCAAAAAGTGTGTGTGAGACCCTTGGATCTAACTCTCCAGTACTGTAAAAAAGCAAGAGGAAGGAAGGCAGCTTGGAGGCCTCCCTCACCAACACCAACTCCATTCGCAGATGTGGAGGTGTCATCTGGTTTTCAGAGCAGCGAAGCTTTTCAGTTTCAACTGCCATTGCCTTCTGGCACTCTACTGCCACCACCACCACAGGGCACATCTTGGCCTCTCTTTGTACCTCACTCCCCAACGGCACCCCACCACTGACTCCCAGTGACTCATCACTAGCCCAGCCCTCGGCCACAGCCATAGACAAGGACACGCTGAGGCCTGAAGAACTTGAAGAGCAGCAGAGGCAGATGTGGGCTGCTTGGGAGCAGCCCAAGAGCAATGCAACAGTGACTTGAACTCCTGTGGACACAACTTTAACTGAGAATTTGATTGCTCAGGTGTTGCCTAGTTCAAATGAGTGCGATCTCTCTGTCCCGGAGGAAAATGCAACTGAAAAGCCAGTGCTGGCTGAGCCTGAGGCCACAGACACCTGTACAAAGAAAGTCAAAGTTGAAAATCCCTCGAGTCCAGTTTCTGATGCCACGTTGCTTTGTCAGAAGGATGAGGAAGAATCTGCAGAGGTGGACCTTATGGGTGCTCTTCTTGATAATGGCAATGTTATGTCAAACTGTGACATGAGGAACAGAGGCAGCCAGAATTCCCTTCATGTGCCCACCAGTCCCTCAACAGTCACTAACCTTCACAGCCCTCTCCCTGCCATGAGCAGGTTTGCAACTAGAATAATGCTGTTTGAATTTGAGAATATGGCAGAATCTACTGGGATGTGCTGCAGGATAAGAAACTTGTTAAAGAACTCTCCCCTAAATCTGCAGAAAAACAAAAAGGCTTCTGAATAACTGCTTGACATAGCATTGGGAACTATTTAATGACCTATAACTTTGTGTTCTGTTAATTAGTATTAAGTGGACAGAGAAAATTGTCTTCCTATTTGTCCCTCCCATGTTTAAAAATCTGTCCAAGGTTTAATTGTGGTCTCAAGCAAGCCTATTTTAAAGAACAGAAAGACTTGGCTCACTTGTTTGCTATATTTTTTTCTTGCTGACAAAAACCATAGGTGGGGGGTGTACACATGAGCTGGCTTAAAGATAGTTTAAGGTTTATACTACTTTTTGGATTGTGTCTATCAAGAGCGATGTGATTTTTAAAAATCTGCCTTTTGTATATTGTTTTCTCTCTCTACATTTTGCTAATTATCTTGTATATAAGTTTATCACTTTTTTTTTTTTTTTTGATACTGTGAGGTTGAACCCAGGGCCTCGTGCTTACATGCTTTGCAAGTGCTCTGTCACTGAGCTATAACCCCATCCCATTTTTTGACTTTTTATTCTGAGACAGGGTCTCACTAAGTTATGCAGACTGCCTCTGGTCTCAAGATAGCTATCCTCCTGCCTCTGCTTCCTGAGTTGGTGGGATTACAGGTGTGAGCCACTGCACTGGGCTATATATCACTTTTTAAAAGAAACAATTCTAGCCATTTAAATTCGTATTTCAACACGTATAACCAAATGAGAAAAATCAAGGATGAGCAGCTTTATCCCATCTGGGAATATTTTTCTAAGATTTACATAGATTGATTTTAATAACACATTTATGTAAATCCATTCTTCAAATAAATTTAATATACAGGTATATTTACCTTTTTGTACAGAGGTTTAATAAATTGGTTTTTCTTTTTTATTAAATATTTTGCGCATATAATAAATTAGTTTTCATGTAAAAATCAAATACAATTACATATTTGAGGAAAAACTTAAAATATAGTAAAGTACCATTATATGTTTGTTATATATATGAGTATATATATTCTGCTATATATGTGTATTGTTGTTGTTGTTGTTAGGTGCCGTCTAGTTGGCATCCGACTCATAGCGACCCTCATAGGGTTTTCAATGGCTGAGTCCTTCGGGATTGCCTTGGGAGTGGATTGCCAGGCCCTTCTCCCATTTTCGCAGTGCTGGGAATTGAACTCGGGGCCTCAGAGACTGCAGCGCAGCGCTCTATCCACTGAGCTAAATCCCAGCCCATATATGTGTATACACGCCCTCAGATTACACATTCTTAGGGTCAGATCTAAAATAGTATGCCATCCAAAAAACTGCATCTGCATTAAACATGTATAGACTTTTTTTCCTGTCATTATACTCTTAATAATACTGTATAACAACTATTTACATAATAATCACATTTTATTTGATATGATAAGTAATGTGGAGATAAAGTATACAGTAGGATATGGGTGGGTTATATGCAAATACTATGCTATTTTATGTAAGGGACTTGAGTATCTACAAATTTTGATTTCTATAGTAGTGGGAAGGTCCTGGAACCAATCTTCTGTGGATACCAAGGACGAGCATATATATGATGTGTGTGTGTGTGTGTGTGTGTGTGTGTGTGTGTATACTAAGTATATGTGCGTGTGTGTATCAGTTTAGGTTTCTATAGACTGCATACTTAGAAACAGCAGAGATTTGTTTTCTCCCAGTTTCTAGAAGCTGAAAGTCTGAGATCAAGGTGCCAGCATGGTCAAGTTCTGCTGAGTAACTCTTTCAGGTTGTAGACTTCTTGTATATTTGTATGCCTCTCATGGTGTAGAGCAGAGAGAGAAAACAAGATCTCTCATGACTCTTATTGTTGTTGTTGTTGTCATTAGGTGCCATCAAGTTGTGTTCAACTCACAGCCATGAGGGTTTTCAATGGATGATTGTTTCGGGATGGTCTCAGGAGTGGACTGCTGTACATCATTCTCCCATTTTTGCAGAACTGAGAATCGAACTCATGACCTCAGAGACTGCAGAGCAGTGCTCTACCAACTGAGCTAAATCCCAGCCCCCTCATGATTCTTATAAGAGTAATAATCCTATTTACAAAGGCTCAACCCTCATGACCTCATCTAATCCTAATCATTTCCCAAAAGCCCCACCTCCTAATATCATAACATGGGAGAGTAGGTTTTCAACATATGAATTTTGATGGGTTACATAAATATACAGTTGTTGTTGATAAGTGCTGTCGAGTTGGCATCCGATTCATAGTGACCCTATGTATAACAGGCAAAACACTATTGTTAGTGCTTCTCTGCAATTCACAGAGTTGTCAATGTCTGATTGTTCTTTGAGAGTGGGTTGCCAGGTCCATCTCCCAAGCCTATAGCACCTGATGTTCCCAGGGGGTCCCCTCATCTAAGTACTAACCAGGCTCAACCCTGCTTTGCTTCCAAGATCTGATGGGATCAGATGCATAATTCTATATATTATCTTGTATGTGTCTATATATTCTAATATAAACACTAATGTGTGTGTATGTATATATATAATATATATGTATATGTATATAATATAAATACAAACACACACATGTAGGTATATAAAATCTATTGGATATGTTGGGCTGTGCATGGTGGCGTATGCCTGTAATCCCAGCACTTGGGAGACTGAGGCAGGAATTGAGAGGTTAAGAACAGTTTGAACTCCACACAGGGAATCTGTATCAAAAAACAAACAAAACATATATATATATGGGCTGGGATTTAGCTCAGTGGGTAGAGCGCTGCGCTGCAGTCTCTGAGGCCCCGAGTTCAATTCCCAGCACCGCAAAAATGGGAGAAGGGCCTGGCAATCCACTCCCAAGGCAATCCCGAAGCACTCAGCTATTGAAAACCCTATGAGGGTCGCTATGAGTCGGATGCCAACTCGAGGGCACCTAACAACAACAACAACAACAACAACAATATGTGTACATATATATATATATATATATATATATATACATACATACATATATATATATATGTATATATATATATATGTATATATATATATGCTGTTGTTGTTAGGTGCCATCAAGTCAGGTCTCACTCATAGTGACCCTCATGGGGTTTTCAATGGCTGCTTGTTTCAAGATTGTTTCAGTACTGACTAACTTATTTGTTATTAACAATCAACCTATTTTATAGTTTAAAATATTCCTCAGTTACCACAGGTCTAAATTTATGACTGCATTACTCTTCTAAGACTGCCATAGGAGAATACCATGGACTGGTGACTTAAGCATGGAAATTTATTTCTTACAGTTCTGAATGTTGCAAATCTAAGATTATTTGCCTACGGAGTAGGCAAATTTCGTTTCTCCTGAGTTCTCAATCCCTGGCTGGCAGAGGCTGCTTCTTATGGTGTCCTTACATGGCTTTTTCTCTGTACATACACAACCCTGGTATCTTTTCCCTGTCTTACAAGAAGAACAACAGTTCTACCCTTATTGCCTCACCCTTATGACTTCATTTAACCTTAATTTCCTCGTGAAAGGCCCAATCTCCAAATCTAGTCCAATAGAGAGCTTTGATATATGAATTTTTGGGATATGCAATTCTATCCATAACATGTGATGTTAAGCAAGTTAGCTTAAACTTGCAAAATGCATTCAAGGTAAAGGAAAGGAAGTCCTGACAAAAAGTGAAATTTCCATGTGACTTATTTCACCGGGTGATTTGTAATGTCCTTGTACACTTTGAATGTCAATGTTCACCTCTGGACAGATATTGCCATCTCCATTTCCCACATCTGCTACCCAAATAGTTCTATAATTACATTGTAATCAGATTCTCTGAGTATGGATGGCATTATTGTTTAAAATAATTTGTACTTTAAAATGTGAGCATATCTTTGAGACTTAAAAAATAGTGTATTAATTTTATTTTCTAAAACACAGTTTGGTGCACTGTCTTGCAAATGACTTGATTTATTTACAGTATTATGAATGGAAGTTTATATCTAGGCCAATGGGAATTCAATCCTAAATATAGGAAGAATTTAAACAACTTTATTGCTTGGTCTATCAGTACGGGTGATGACATATTTACCAAGTTTCTCCCTTCAAGATAAATATACATATATGTATACATATAAACAGATAAAGATTACATCTTTTTTCTGATTTAAAAATAATATATTTGCACTGGGGATGTAGCTTAGCGGTAGAGCAATTATCTAGCACACAAGAGGCCCTGAGTCAATCCCCATAACTGTTTAAATTTTTTTTTAAAGTTCATTGTGGAGATTTTGGAAAAGACACAAAGAGGAAAAGGATGATCATTATCCCATTACTCAGAGATAGCTAATGATAATAGGTTGCTCTGTGCTTGTTATTGGGCTCCAAGATGGTACCCAATCATCCTCATCTGATATTTGCATCTTTGTGTAGTCCCTCCTGTATGGAACTACACTGATATGTGTGACCATTAGAATAATTTGAAGGAGACTATGTATGATTTCCAGGCTGGGATTTAGCTCAGTTGGTAGAGTGCTGTGCTGCAATCTCTGAGACCCCAAGTTTGATTCCCAGCACCACAAAAATGGGAGAAGGACCTGGCAATCCTGAAACAGTCGGCCATTGAAAACCCTCTGAGGGTCTCTATGAGTCAGTTACGGACTCAACGGCACCTAACAACAACAACAATGTATGATTTCCAAGACCTGGACTTAAAGGACTTTCAACTTTTTGTTGTTACTTTTTTTTTTTTTTTTTTTTTTTGTTGGTTCTGGGGTTTGAACTCAGGGCCTTGCGCTTGCATGCTTTGCAAATGTCAGATCATTGAGTTGTACCCTCAGCCCAGTTTTTCACTTTTTGAGACAGGGTCTCGCTAAGTTATGCAGACTGCCTTCTGGTCTTGAACTTGTGATCCTCCTCCCTCCACCACCGGAGCCACAGTGATTACAGGCGTGTGCCACCGCATCCGGCTTACTGTTACTTTCTTTTTTTGGAAACAGTGTCTCACTACATTACACAGGCTGGGCTCAAACATACAATCCTCCTGCCTCAGCCTCCCAGGTGCTAGGATTACAGGTGTGTACTACCACACTGGACTTCCATCCTCCAAATCTCAGAATATCCCTTGCAGCCTGCTCTATCTAGAAACAGTAGAAAGATTTCCCTGGGGACTACCATCTAGCCTAACCAGATCACACATCACAAAGCCAGCACTTTGGGAATGTGCTGAGACATGATCTCAGTCCTTTAGGACACATTAATAAAATAAAAAAAATTACTGCCATGGTGGAGTTTCTATCTTGGTGAGAAAAGACAAAAAAATTAATACATGAAAAATAATCCCTCCAAACAGTAAGAAGTGAGACTGTGGTATGTGCCAGGAAGAAAATAAAACTAGATAATGGGACATAAGATGACTGTGTGAGAGTGTGATCAGATTAGGAAAGGCTTCTTGGGAAGGATTGTATTTTAGTAGAGACCTGAAAATGTGAGAAGTTACTGTCCAGTCACTGAAGAACAGAGGAAGAGCCTAGGCAGCGACTAACAGGTATAAGGCTTCTGAGGTAGACAGCAGCTAGGTTTTCTCGAGAGGCAGCAGGAAGGCTGTGTGGATGATGCCACTGGGAGAAGAAGAAAGTTTGAGCTCAGAGATATTACAGAGGGCAGGTCAGGGCCTTTATTCCAAGTCAGATAGCAAGCCAAAAAGGATTTAGAAAAGGGAGGTGACATGATGTGACTGGCAATGTAAAAGGGAGCAAGGACTAAAGCAGGGAGATCAGTCAGAAGGCCATTGTTAGAATCTAGGTAAGAGGAAATGGTGCTTGCACCAGGATGGCAGTGATGGCAGTGTTGAAAGAGAAGTGATGGCAGTTTGGATATGTATTGAACATAGAGCCAGAAGTACTTGCTGATTGATGGCTTGGATTTGAGGTACAAGAGAAAGAGAAGAATCAAAGATTATTTCTGAAGCACAAAAATTCTGAAGCACAGAATCTTTGAATATCTGTTCTGAATTCAAACAGCCTTGAAATAGCCAAAATATCATAAAGCCATAAACTTTTTCTTTTTTCTAACGCTGGTTTTTCCCTCTTATCACCTGTCTATTATTGGTTAACATGCTGTTTCTCTACTAAGTTCGCTTATTCAGACTTAACATGAGCCATTTACATATTATTATGCATAAGCACAGTGACTGCAACAATGTGTTCAAACATAAAAAAGATCATGTGCATGGCACAGTGTTAGGTGGTGTCTTGTTCTGTTATACATTGTGTCATTATGAGGCCAACCACATTCTACAGCACCTAACAACAATAACTGGGCTGGGATTTAGCTCAGTTGGTAGAGCGCTGCGCTGCAGTCTCTGAGGTCCCGAGTTCAATTCCCAGCACCGCAAAAATGGGAGAAGGACCTGGCAATCCACTCCCAAGGCAATCCCGAAACAGTCAGCCATTGAAAACCCTATGAGGGTCACTATGAGTCGGATACTGACTCGATGGCACCTAACAAGAACAACAACAACAACATGCATCAATTCTTTGTCTTTCTTCCATTATATGTTGTTGTTGTTGTTGTTGTTGTTGTTGTTGTTAAGTGCCATCAAGTCCTGTCTGACTCATAGCAACCCTCATGGAGTTTTTTATATATATGATTTCCAAGAAAGATTTTTAGAAATGTCCTTGCCATTTTCTATGTTGGGTAATATGTCTAAGATGTCAGTACGTAACTATAATAGTTGATTTAAGAATTTATCCATAAAAGTAAACATTATTCAAAGAAAGCAATTTTTTAAATTCTCTTAAGTTTAATAACTACGCTTTTCATTCAGGTTGGGAGTTTTCTGCTTTTTTAAAAAATACTTTTATATCTTCCATCTCTTATGATCTCTTCTATATTCTGAAGATGAACAGGGCAAGATTTCTCATGACAAAATGGGCCAATACTTAATGAAGCCTTGTGGTTCACTGAGAATCTAGTGAGTGTAAGCAAGATTTATATTGGAAGGTATAAGGATAAGCAAGACTGCTTCTATCTTAAGGAGTTGTTAATCTAGTAAGGAAGACAACTTGTTAACAAATACAGCCATTTGTCATGTAATGATAGAGACATGTTCTGAGAAACTCATTATTAGTTGATTTCACCACCATGTGACCATCACAGAGCACTTACACAAACATGGCTGTGTCATTAGGCACTACAGTCTTACTTGGATCTCTGTCACATATGAGGCCCACCATTGACCAAAATGTAACTTGGCACAAGCCTGTAGCTAGAAAACAATATTTGATGTGATAAATTATTTTATGAATAGCAGACAGGGATGAGTTTTGGAAATATGGAGGCTGAAGAATCAGATTAAGCAAAGTCAAAAAGGAAGACCCAGAAATACCTTGCCAGACATCATATTATGATGTTCTTGGCACTTATTTGCAATAAAAAGTTGGGCCAGTGGAAAGTCATGAATGTAAATAGAGAGAGTAATGTTTGAATCTGCCTCAAATAACATTTCTTTGTAATGAAGCACAGAAGATATTATTTTAGGGCATGGAGTGGAGGAAGCTTTATGGAAAAATGAGTACCTTTTCCAAGGCATTGATAAAACTATAAATTTTCTGTTGCTGGGAATTTTCGTCAGGCTTGTAAATGACATTGCATAATATCTGACTTTGGAGAGGACTGAGATCTTTACTACTTGAAAAGTGCTTTTTATTCACACTGAAAACCCGTGAGACTGGATGCAAATAGAGAAGGAGAGAAATTAAGCAAGGGATGGCAGCACTTGGGGACTTTTCCACTCCATGGTCCAGAGCAAGAGACCTGAAAAAGCACATTGCTGGCTGTGGAGGTGGTGCCACAATTGACCTGTGGCTGCTGGAACCACAGTGCCTGCCTTCCCGGGAGTCAGCTTGAGTATGGCAGGTACTCCTGGACTGGTTATGCATTTCTTTAGGCAGGAGCCTTGTAGAGTCTACTTGCTTTTAGTATATGATACTGTCAGGGGATATCTTACTCCATTCTATAATAGGAGGAATGAAACCAGTGGGAATTTACTCTCAATGTTTGTTTGTTTGCTTGTTTGTTTATGTGATGCTGAAGGTTGAACCCAGGGCCTCGCACTTGCATGCTTTGCAAGTGCTGGACCACTGAGCTGCACCCTCATTCCATTTTTTTGCTTTTTTGAGACAGGGTCTTGCTAAGTTAGGCAGACTGCCTCTGGCTCGAACTTGTGATCTTCCTCCCTCTGCCTCCTGAGCCGCTGGGATTACAGGCATGTGCCACCACACCCGGCCTCTCAATATTTATTTTTTAAGAGGTATTTGCTTCTAATTTTAGCCAAATAATATTATCCATAATTCAAACTATTCCCGCATAATATCCTAGGAAACCTCTCTTAGTGAGGTTCCTCTTCTGTTCTTTACAGATGTTTAATGGTGGCAGTTAATTCATTATGTCTTGAAAAACATTGTTTTCTTAGAGTTTCCTCAGGGAAATTTCACCAAATTATTAAATATATGTATATAGAGATTATGTATAATTCCATTGCAATAAGTCACTAGATTACAGATCTCTACATAATGAAACTATTTCTGACAGCCTGTTTATTTCAAAAACTCTTTCCTTTAATCCTTTTTTGACCCTCTCCTATGTATACTCAGACTTCCTTAGACATCAAAGTACATAATAGATTATTCCCCACACAGGAAAAACAACAACAACAACAAAAAAAAAACCCCAGAATTATTCCTTCAACTATTAAGAGTAAAGGAAAAGAGAAAAATGCAGAAATTCAAGAGAATGCAGCATCCTAATTTTTATGTAAATCACTTGAATAATGTGTATGTTGGTGCCTGATAGAATTAATGTGAATGAATCAAGGAGGAAATTCAAGCTGGGCCAGGTGGCACACACCTGGAATATCAGTCTTTAGGGGCTGAGGCAGGAGGATTTAGAGTTCTAGGCCAGCATGGGCTGCATAATAAGACTCTGTCTCAACAAAACAAACAAGAAAAAAGTAAAAGAAAACTGGTTTCATGTATATATTATCTTGATTTCAGAGTTAGAAACTCCTACTTAAATGGAATTCAGTTACGTGAAATTATAATTGGCCATCATTTGCCTTCCTAGGATTTCTTTATAAGGAGGTGAAAGACACGTTGCAGAAATTAGCAACCTGCATGATGGTCCCACTGAGAAGAGAACTTGCCTGCCCCATACTGTTGCCAAGAGTCTGGGAATTTCTAGACCATGCAAACAAGAAAAAAATGCTCACCTCAAAGACTCTGAAAGGCAACAGAAATGATTGCAGTGTCTTTCTTAGAGTCAGTTAGTATTCCTGTCAATATTTCATATATTCTCGGACAAATCTGAATGGCCATTTAATTTTTATTGCCATTAGATAAGGGCTGTAAGGCATGAACACTTTCAATCATAAAAGAACAATCAAAGCAATTTTTTTTTAAATATACTCTGTTTACTATCATAGGGGATCTACTAAAACTCTTTAGGAAAACTATCAGCCACTAAGTTTGAAACAAAAAAAGTTTTCACTTGAGTCCACCTGAAGTTTCTATTATTTAGGAGACCTCCTTCCTCTAACTTCAGGCAATTAATTTTCTATTTTGCTTTGGAATAGATTTTGTCACTTCTAAGATAAATTCCAATAGCTAAAAGCATAAGCTAGGAATCACTAGAACCTTTGTGTGAAATTCTGAAAAATTTTTAAATTTCAAGATAAGCATGTCATAGAATTTAAACCAACCACCATTG
This sequence comes from Pedetes capensis, assembly GCA_007922755.1. Lineage (NCBI taxonomy): Eukaryota > Metazoa > Chordata > Mammalia > Rodentia > Pedetidae > Pedetes > Pedetes capensis. The sequence goes on from VMDO01003057.1 coordinate 60,559, forward strand.
CTCCCAATATGCTTTTAGCAATATATATTATATTATATTATATTATATTATATTATTATATTATATTTTACTGTTGTCAGGGCTAATTCTCTCAATAAGAAGATCCTAAATCATCTGGAGGGCTGGGATTTGGCTCAGTTGGTAGAGCGCTGCGCTGCAGTCCCTGAGGTTCCGAGTTCAAGTCCCAGCACCGCAAAAATGGGAGAAGGGCCTGGCAATGCACTCCCAAGGCAATCCCAAAACAGTCAGCCATTGAAAACCCTATGAGGGTCGCGATGAGTCGGATACCGACTTGACGGCACCTAACAACAACAACAACAAATCATCTGGAAATATCTGTCTGGTTTTATACTATCCACAACAAAGGAAATTTAATCAAGCAACCCATTTCAGACTTAGTGTGAATACTAGGTTTGGCAAGAAGTATGTGACTTACAGACTGAAAAACAGAATTTTGAAGTGAGTAGATTTTTTAAAGAAAACCTTTAAAGTAGACCTCTATAGAGAAAGCTGATGAAAGTATTGTATTAAAATAGGGGTTTTCTTTTTAAATTGACCTATGTGAGGCTGTATTAATATTTAATATTTCAGTATTTTATATGCTGTATTTCCTTTGGTAGTCTTGTTTTCACAGATGAGCTCACTACATATGTGCACTTATTGGCAGGAAGTTCCATCTTCTTTTCTTCATACCAGGTCTTATTTAATCTAAGCTATATTTTAAGGATAAATGTTGTGAGGTTTTTACTTGGTTTTAAAAGTTAAGTGTAAGGAACTTAACTCAAATGATAATGCTAACTAAAGATTTTCAAAATTATTTTACTTTTTGTTTTTTTTAGACAACGCTTTGCTATGTAGTCCAACCTAGCCTAGAACCATAAACTTCCTGCCTCAGCCTCCCAAGAGCTGGGATTATAGGTTTGTACAACCATGCCTGGCTCGGCTGATGACTTTTCTAAAGAGTCTATAAAAGTTCCTTCTTATAAACTACATTATGATTTAATTCAACTTATTTGTTCTTTCTTTCTTTCGTTCTTTTTATTTTTTTATTTATTTTTTTTTTTTTTGGTGTTAAGGAGCAAACTCAAGGCATTCTGGATGCTAAGTTTGCTTTCTACCACTGTTATACCTTTAGTCTAGATCATAATTTTAAATACTATGAAGGTACACATGTCCAACAGGGACCTTCCATCTACCCGGCTGCTTCCAGTGTTTACCATAGTAGTAGTAGTAATAGTAGTAGTCAGTAATCTTTTGGCTTTAGTTTATCTGTGAAATGAAGATTTGCACTGACTATCACTAAAGGTCCTCTTCTTACTTCATGATTCTATAAAAACAAGTATTTTGAAATTTACTTTTAAAATAAGAGACAGGGGCCAGGCACAGTGGCCTATACCCCTAATCCCAGCTATTTGGGAGGCCAAGGCAGGAGGGTCACAAGTTTGAGGCCAGAGACAGCCTGTGTAACTTAGCAATACCCTGTCTAAACATAAGAAGTAAAACTGAGCTGAGGATGGAGCTCGGTCGGAGAGCACTTGCAAAGCATATGTGAAACCCTGGGTTCAAATCCCCAATACTGCAAAAATAAAAGTAAAAAATAAAGAATATATAAATAAAATAAGAGATATGGGAAATTTGAGACCTCTTAGTGTAAGAACTTGAGAAAAGAGGAACCAGGACTTTATAATGGATGTTAACCACAGACAATTTTTTTTCCTTGCAGTACTAAGGGGTAGAACCCAGGGCCTCACACAAGCTTTGCAAGCTCTCTACCACTGAGCTATACCTCAATCCCCCCACCCTTTTTTTTTTTATCTTGAATCAGGATCTCATAGGTGGCCTGACCTTGAACTGGCAATCCTCCTGCCTCCATCTCCTGAGTCATTGGTATTACAGGAGTGTGTCACCTTGCCTGGCTTGAATATGTTTTAATACAGTGTTGTACCAACCCTAACAAGATGAATTGTGACTATTATTATTATTATTATTATTATTATTAATTATTGAGACAGAGTCTTGCTATATAGCTCAGGGTAACCTAGAACTTGCTATGCAGCCCAGGCTGGCCTCAAACCTAGGATCCTCCCACCTTAGCTTCCAGAGTGCTAGGATTACAGGTGTGTGCCACTATGCCTGGCCTACAAAATAAGTTTTCAAGCTGTATTATTTTCCCTAAGGAAAAAAATTAAATGTCAATTTTTGCCTCTATAGGAAGCATGTGGGCAGGAATCTCAATTTCAGGAAAACTTCTGTCTTTATAGAGACTTTCCAGATAATTTTCGAATTACTTCCCTGAAAACAATGGAAAGGCTATGAAAATGAAATTATCACAAATACTCGCTTGTTGGCAGGAGTAACCTGTGGCTATTTCCACCTCTACAGGAGTTGAGTGGAAATTGAGCCAAGTTTGCTTATAGTCCCAGCTCTGGGGAGGTTGAGGCCAGCCTGGGCTCCATAGCAAGTTTAAGCTCAGCTTGGGCTACATAGGAGACCCCGTCTCAAACAAAACCAACCAACCAACCAACCAAACAAACAAACAAAAAAGAGTAGAAACTTAGAAGGCAAACAGGGTGTGGCTGAGGAGCAGTAGGCTCAGAGCTGTTTCAGAAAATAGTCAGATTGGAGCTGGACATGGTGGTGCACGCTTGTAATCCCAGCAGTTGAGAAGCTGAGTCAAAAGGATGGCCACAAGTTTGAAGCCAGCCTGATCTACATAGTGAGTTCCAGGCCAACTGGATCTACATAGTGAGACCCTATCTCAGAAAATAAAAACAACCCAAAAAACAAAAAGAAAATGGCCAAAGTAGCCAGATGTCCATGAAAACTATAGATTGTTGATACATTACTGTGTATAGCCCCCCAAATTCATATGTTGAAATCCTAATCCTAGCTTCCAATATTTGGTGTCTTAGTCTGTTTTCTGTCCTATAACAAAATACCTGACATTGGGTAATTTATAAAGAATACAGATTTATTTGGCACATAGTTCTGAAGGCTGGGAAGTCCAGGGGCATGATGCTGGTGTCTGATGAAGACTCTTTTTGCAATCATAACGTGAGAGAGGGCAACACACGGTGAGACAAGGCAACCATGTATCTGCTCATATCTCTCTCTTCTTATAAATCTTCCAGTCCATCATGGGAGCCTTACCATGGTGATCTTATTTAATTCTAATTACCTCCCAAAGCTCTATCTCCAAATACCATCAATATATGAATTTGGGGATTGGGTTCCAACACATGAAATTTGGGGAACACATTCAAACTGTAGGTTATGGCAACTCATATATTGAAATACTCTATGTGGTAGTATTAGGAGATGAAGTCTTTGGGAAGTGAGTACAATCAGTGCCCCTGTAAAAGAGGCCAAAGAAAAATCTTGCCCCTTCTGTTATGTGAGGATGCAGCAAGAAGGGGCCATCTATGAACAAGAAAGGGGATCCTTACCAGTCACTGAATCAGCTGGTGCTTTGTTCCTGGGCATCCCAACTTCTAGCACAGTAAGAAATAAATTTCTCTTATTTATAAGTTATACTGCTTGTGACATTTTGCTGAGTCCTTCCAAAATTCATATGTGAATTCATGACCCCTTATACTTCAGGATGTGACTTTTTGAAGAGATAAGGTTTTTACAGAGGCAAAGTACAATGAAGTCATTGAGGATAGACCCTAATTCAGTATTCTGAGTATTCTTATAAAAAGGGGGAATTTGGACATAGATACATGGGGAGAATACCATGTGAGCATGAAGACAGCCAGTTCCGAGCCAAAAAGACCCAGAACAGACACTTCTTTTACAGTCCTCGAAAGGAACAAATTCTACCTTTCAACACCTTGATTTTGAACTTCCAGTCTTCAGAACTGTGAGACAATAAATTTCTGTTGTTCAAACTCCCAGTTTATGGTACTTTGTACTGTAAACTGGAAAACCAAGTTAACATCCACCCTAAAGATTTTTTTTTTTTTTTTTTTTTTTTTTTTTTTTTTTTTTTTTTTTTTTTTTTGTGGTACTGAGGGTTGAACCCAGGGCCTTGCGCTTGCATGCTTTGCAATTGCTGGACCACTGAGCTGCACCCCCAGTCCTTTTTTTTTTTTTTTTTTACTTTTTGAGACAGGGTCTCACTAAGTTACTCAGACTGCTTCTGGTCTTGAACTTGTGATCCTTCTACCTCTGCCTCCCAAGATGCTGGGATTATAGGCGTGCACCACCACATCTGGATTTCAACCTAAAGAAATTTAACAAATAAGCAGCAAAAATTCTAATTGTATTTGAACTATCCCACAAGGTATAGTGAAACTTTTGTTTATTCATTTGAAATAGAAGTTTTCTTAGGGTTTTCACCAAAAGACTTTTTAATTGGAAAAAATACAAATACATATTATTGAAATATGATTAATATGTGTTAGGTGCTGTTGAGTTGGATCCAACTCATAGTGTCCTTATGTACAATAGAACAATATACTACCCAACACTGTGCCATGCACATGATCTTTTTATGTTTGAGCTCATTCTTATAGCAACTATGTCTCTTCTCATTTTGGGTTGTGCCACATCAACAAAAGAAGGTCCTAGGGGCTTTACTCCATCCCCATCATTAAGGTTGGAGGAAGCACTCTTTGCCAGTCATCTATTGAATGCCTTCTAATCTGGGGGGCTCATTTTCTGCCACTATATTTGACCATGCTTCTCTGCCATTCATAAGGTTTTCATTCATAACAATGGCCAATTGTTTATCAGTGGGCTGCCGGGTCCGTCTTCCTAGTCTGTCTTCATCTGGAAGCTCAGCTGCAACCTGTCCACTACTGGTGGCCCTGCTGGTATCTAAAATACCAACTGGTATCTGAAACACCAGTGGCATAGTTTTTTGTTTTATAGCAACATGCAAGATCCTACAGTACAACAAGCTGACAGATATGAGGGGGAATTAAATCTAGTTAAATTATATAGAAGCCTGGAATATAAAATGAAAGTAATTCTTCATTCCTTTTTACTCCCCCATACCCCCTTTTGTTGTTGTTTTGAGACAGGGTTTCACTGTGTAGCCCAGGCTGGCTTCGAACTCATACCTATCCTCCTGCCACAGCCTATTGAATTCTGGGATTACAGGAGTGCGCCACCATGCCCAGCTTCTGTTTCTCCAATTTTAATTACTTTCCTAGTGGTTATCTCTTTGCAACACAACAGTGTATTTTTACAGCACTAGATTCTTAATTCTGTGCTGTACAGACTGGAATAAGATTTCAGCCTGATACTAAGTTTTGATAAAACATTACATTAAGAGTTTATACTGTGGAACATGTTATAAGGGGGATCTTATACTTCTATTATCTCAGCACCACTGATAGACTTTGAAATTGGTTTGCTGTTTTAAATTCTATCCTATAATATGTCACATATTTAAAATTTAGCATATAGACAAAAAGAATTTTTTAAAATGAATCATCAGCTGTGTTTTACCCTGGTTTTGCTTTTGTTTACTACATAAAATATTTTTATAGTTAAAAACAACTTGGGTGGGAGGAATGGGGGGTGTTACTTAAAGGGTAGAATGGTTCAGTGAGAATGAATAAATTTCAGAGGACTATGTATATAGCGCCTGCAGCTATAGCCCTGTGGCATCCGATCCCGTCAGATCTCAGAAGCTAAGCAGGGTCAGGCCTGGTTAGTACCTGGATGGGAGACCGCCTGGGAACACCAGAAGCTGTAGGCTTGGGGGAAGGACCTGGCAACCCCCTCCCAAAAATCAATCTGCCATTGAAAACCCTATGAACAGCAGAGAAGCACTGACAATAGTGTTTTCCCTGTTGTACAGAGGGTCGCTATGAGTCGGATACCGACTCGACGGCACCTAACAACAACAACATGTATATAGCATGTACAGCATGGTGATTGTAGTTAATTACATTGTATTGTATACTTGAACATTGCTAAGAGATTAGATCTTAAATGTTCTTAACACACATATGTACACACAAAAGGTAAGTATGTGAGATGATTTATATGTTAATTACCTTGATTTAATCATTTCATAATGCATACATACATCTAAACATCACATCATATGCCACACATACATACAATTTTAACTTATTACTTATAACTTAGTGAAGCAGGTAACAAAAATAAAAGAACTGACTATATCTTGCTAATGCTCTTTTTTAATGAATCCATAATAAATTACTTCCCCTTTTTTGAAGTTAATTATACCATATACTTTTTACAGACGGCCCAGTGAACCAGTAGCTCACCTACTTGAAATAATAGACTAGAATCTCAGCTAGAAAGATCTCTGAACAGACTAAATGAATGTTTTAAAACTCACACAAGAAAGCCCATAGCTCTGTCGATAGATGTGTCTCTCAGTCCTTGCTTGGTATCTATGTAGTCATGATGCATATGTAGTTTATAACAGTTTTTTCTGATGTAGTTTCTAAGACTAAAAGATAATAAAAATCACAAAAAAGAACCACTGTTTACTCCTAAAATGCACAATGGTAAGGCTAAGAAGGAAAATTGAAACTCTCAATAGGTATGAGAGAACCAAAAACTGCTAATGTAAATTGAAATTGCTACAGTAACTTGAAAACCTTTGTCTGTAGTCACTTAGAAGAGGGAAAATTGTTCTACATGCTTTTCCGTTTTGAAAATATTCCTATATTAGAATTTTTAATAGTTGATGCTCAAAAGTGGCCTTGAGTCATGTTGAAAAAAAATTTTTTTGTGTGCCCTGTTGAAGATGATAGAAAATTGTATGATATATTTAGTAATGATTTCCACCTGAAAATTGTTCAAATGTCAAAAAGATTTAGCACTTACAGAGGGAAAGGTTGATTATCTGAAAAATGTTGTGCTCCAGATAGTTGAGGTTTTATTAGTATCCCAATTAGAACATACCATTTTTTAAAATGGCTACATTCATTATTTAACCTTAGCTTATTATACCTTTATAAGATAGAGCATTTATTACATTGGTTGATAATAAATTATGAAATAATGCTGAAGTATGTGTGTTATCATTAGGTGTCACAGAGTCAAGTCTGACTCATAGTGACCATATATGTACAACAGAACAAAACACTGTAATTTATTTGTTGTTAAAGCTATATCATATCAGAGTAAGCTAAGCTAGTAGATAGGATAGAGTCACTAAGATGAATGGACTTCAAATGAAGAGGCTTAAATAAAATATATACTTCTCACTTATTTGTAGGAAATATGTAAGTAAAGGACAATCAAGAGACCCTAAACAACATGTTGCCTTTTTAGCAATTTTACAGATATATTTTTATTCCTTAGCATCATATCAATTGGTACTTTGCTATTCATATTATATTCAAATAGTCCAAAAATGTTAGTTTAGGCTTGAAAAAAAATTAAAGCCTGAGAACCTATCAAATTGAGTCTTCAGCATTATTGAGATAATATTTGTTATATTGAACAAAGAAACCGTCTAATAAAATTTACACCAAATTCAAAACAATAGGCGTACGCTAGCATGCTCTTTGTTGATTCCTCAATAATGTATCTAAGCGTGAAGTTAGGTGCCCGATAACAAAAGAAAAAGGCATATTTATGACAGCAATGGAGGCAGAGGTCTTTCAGAGGGCAAAGATACCATCCTTCTCTCAAGGAGCAATTGCTTTGTACATATGTTCTACAAATACCAACCACAAACTGGTTTTCAATTACAAAGTAAAATATCATTCCAAAATTGCGTAATTGGTGGTTACCTTTTGAGATGCAATGAACATAAGGGAACCTGACATTAAATTTTTGATGTGTTGCCATGACATTTTCTGAAATTTTATTTTATGCTGCTTTTAAGCTAAAAATTTTGTTAGATTTGAATTCTTTGTGATGGGGGTGGTTAATAGAAGGATACAGAGTTAAAGAACTAATCCAGTGTTGGAATTCCTATGTTCACAAATGGCACAGTTCAAATTTTAGACAAAGAGCAAAAACAGAAATAGAAATATAATAGAGTTTTTATTCTGTTCTTACAGTAGTTATATGTTTTCATGGATATAGGAGCTATTTAGTTAGGGAGGGATGTCTCTAGCCTTCCCTTTGAGAAAAGGGAAAGATAATAGAGTGAGGGAAATACAGTGGCAGTCAGTGCCCACTTGAATGTGCGAGCTATTGAAATGGGGAAAAAAAGTGCCACAGTCCCACATGATGTGTACATTACTGCATTGCTGGAAGGGGCAGTAGAAAGGTTAGCATTACTCTAGTTCTCTGTGTTCCAAAAAATGCTTCAAAGTAGGCACTACTTGCACATCAGGGCTTGGTTTCAAAAGTAATCTATTCTATCACCATAGGAGAAAGGGCAACTATGTTTTGACTATTCCTCTTCACAGTAATGTAATAAAGGAAAATAAAATCTTTTTTTTTTTTTTTAAAGAACTTGGGTTGAACCCAGGGCTTCACCCATGTTAGGCAAATGCTCTACAAAGGAGTTGCACCCCACCCCCTTTTTAAATTTTCTGTTTTGGAGTCAGTCTTCCTTTGGCCTCATACTTGCAATCCTTGTGCCTCATCCTCCCTTATCACTGGAATTACAGGTGTATGCCATGGTGCTGAGTGGAAAATAAAGTCTTACTTGTGTAAGTCAAAACCTTGGGTTGTTAAATTATTTATTATATCTTATATCTTAGAAGCCTTCTTGAGTAGATGCAATACTCGAATACTTCACTAATTCCAAATGCATAATGTTCATATTGAAATGGGTGTTGTTAAGCCTGGCATGGTGGTTCATGCCTTTAATCTTAGCACTTGGGATGCTGAGGCAGGAGGATCATATGTTTAGGGCTAGCTTGGAATGCATAGTGAGTTCCATGCCAGCTCGGACTACATGGGAAGACCTTGTTTCTTTTTTAAAAATTTATTATTATTTAATTTGCATGCAGTATCATGAGTTTCATGAGATTATCATACAGTGGTATTATGTACTTGGCGCTTGTTCTCTCTCTCTTTACCCTTCATTTTGCTTCCATCTCTCTCCCACTAATCCCCACTCCACTCTAGATATGTCCCCTTGTAATTTCTAATCTTACATACACATGTATTTATATTTTTAATTTTTAGATAAATCTAGCTTCCACATCTGTGAGAGGACATATGTTTTTGGGCAAGACTCTGTTTCAAGGGAAAAAATTAAAAGCAGCAACAACCTCATTGAGTATTGTCAGGAATGTTGAGGGTGGGATGGAGCCAGCAGAGGTGGTTCATAGCCTGCCCATGTCGTTCCCTGATTGTACTAAATCATTACACTTTATGGTCAGTTCCTCAGCCCCATATGGACAGTGTTTGGTTTCAGTGTTATTATTCTAGTGATGTCGAATAATGGAAGTAGGGCTACCTATGCACACAAACAACTTGGCTTTATTGGCATATTCCTTGATTTTATAAGTATATATAAAAGTCATTGTAAGCATGGAAAGTCTAAGTCTCTCTACGTAGTGTACTAAGAATAGTTCAAGGCTGCCACTCAACTCCCCCCTTTTTGCCCTTTAAAATGATAATTTAATTATTAATTTAAAATATCAGTGCTGGTCATGGTGGTCTATGCTTGTAATCCCAGAATTTAGGAGGCAAAGGCAGGAGGATCACATGTTAAAGGCCAGCCTGGGCTCCATAGTGTGATCCTGTCTCAGAAAAAAAAAGTATCAAATTATTTGTGATGCTGTTATTACTGGTAATATTATTTATATTTCATGAAACAATATATGTGTACGATATTTATGAAGAAGTACTTCAGTGAGCTGTTTTATAGGGAGTTGAAAGACTTCCTCAAGGTTGTTTACCATTCTAGGACTAGAATTCAACAGCTACTTTCTGTTCCAGGGACCTGTTTACCTGTTGCTCTGGTTACTATGAAGAATTTAATCTGTCTCCGAATAAACATTTTCCTTTTAGATATTCTCTTTAAATGTTATGCATAGCTGGGAGTGGTGGTCCACACCTATAATCTCAACACCTCAGAGGCTGAGGCAGGAGAATTGAGTTCAAGGCCAGCCTGGTCTATAAATGAGTTCGAGGCCAGCCTGAACTATACATTGAGAACCTGCTTCAGTCCTGCACGCCTCCAATTCATACTTTAGATAGAAAGATGATGAAAAGTACATCCAAATTAGGCCCAGGTCGACATGCGTATACCAGTAGGTTGTGTTAATACGGAGTCTTCTAATTCAGCCAAGGTGATTCTGCTTTTAATGCTATTGCTCTATTTATATTGTATTGACCACTACTAGAATAGTATGAAATTCCTTAGCCTTCATATATTTTTCCAAGACTTATTGCTTATAGATGTGTCCGGTGACACATCTATAAAAGATAAAAACAAAAACAACCAGAACACCTAATTAATGAAGGGTGAAAATTTTAGGCTGAAAATGAGAATTTTAGGAGATGTAATCATCTTAGTTGTATTTCTTTCTGATATCAAAACATTGGGACAGAATCTGTTTTACCAATAGAAAAACATAATCCTTTATAGACAGAAAATACATATGTAAGCAATCAGGATTAAAATTTTTCTTTTCAATGATTGGAAGCTTTAATTTGCACTGGAAAGCTAAATTTAGCCCTTGGATAAACATAGCAACGATACAGATGGTGCCAAAAATGTATGCACATTTTAAGTATTAAAATTGTAATACTCAATATATACTTATAAGGAAAGAGGAATACAAGTCATTTTAGGCTTCTGCACTTACAAGAGGTGTTCAAAATAATTCAACTCAGAAAAGTAATACATAGATAACATCTCTTAAAATGTGCATGCATTTTTGGCACCCCTGATGTATTATGCAGTGTACATTGATGTAGCTTTCTCAATGGTGACAATTTACAGAGCCTTAGTTCAGAACAGTGGAACTTGTCAGCAAAGAATCTTAGTTTCTGGAGCAGGGAACCATGAATGAGAAAAACTAATTTAGAAAGGACCACATCATGCTAGGCATGGTGGTGCGCATCTTGAGACAGGAGGATTGGTGCATATTCCAGGCCAACCCAGGCTATACACTAAGACCCATAATCCAATCCACTCTGCACACAATTCTAATCCACATCTGATTTTGTAGCCCTCTACTATATACAGTATGTGGCATGTATTCCAAAATATTTGTTGAGTTTTTAAATAAAGAAATGAATGATACTAGATTGGAGAATAGCTTAAATTAATTTCATTGGTATGATTTAGGATTATCTCTGATTTTTTTTCTACCACTCATATTACTAGGAAATTTATTAGCAGCAAACTATCATATATATATACATGGATTTATATACGTAAAACACATGCAATATATAAACTCAAATTGTCTTATTTGAAATGGTTTCAAATCAAAGTATGCCTCAAATATTTTTAATCTCCAAAATACCCAGTGCAACTGAAAGTGATACAGTTAGATTAGTGAGTGAATAGTAGCTACTTTGTAGATTATCATAAATAGATTATAGAGAGATTTTTAAAAAATAAAATCTACTGTTTTGTTTTTAAATTTTATACTCACAGCCAGTATATGTCCTTTAACTCTAATAGCTAAATGTTTGGGAGTATGTTTTCACTTCTTTCTTTCAGCTCTATCAAGAATGTTCTTGCCTTCCCTTTTGCCTATCCAAACCCTTAGAGATAATCTGAAATGTCACCAACCATGGACCTTTCTCCATGAGATCTTTAAAGTTCAAACCCAGTATTAGAATCTTCATTGAACCACAATATTATTTGTCACACTTTTCTTATATGCATTCTATATTTGTCTTATTACTTGTAAAATTTTCTGTACTGCTATTGTTATAAGCTATTTGCTAGCTTTTCATTTTTTTAATATCCCACATTGTCTAGTATATACTAATTACTTAACAAATATTTATTGACCTTGATCAACAGCTGCCTTCCTGCCAACTTCAAGATATAATTCAGAATTTTCTTACTGTGAGGAACTAAGTCACCTGTTTGTTGATCTTTTTCTACTTCATGACAATAAAACAGATATGAAAATAGAGATACTGCCAGGCACCATCTCACATGCTTATAATCCCAGTGACCAGGGAAACTGTGGCAGGAGGATCTTGAGTTTGAGGCCAGAGGCAGCCTTCACAACTCAGCAAGACTGTTCTCAAAATAAAAAGTGAGAAAGAGGCTGTAGGTGCAGTCCAGTGCTATAGCACTTGCCAGCATATGCTAGGTCCTAAATTGAACCCCCCTAGTACTGCAAATTAATTAATTAATTAATTAATTAATTAATTAATTAATTAAGATAAAGATACAGAGCTCACCACAGTGCTTGGCTAAGAACTTCTAAAAATTACACATAATAGCTAACATTTATTCAAATTTACTGTGTATCAAGTATAGCAAGGTCATGTTGCTAAGACTTTTATAATCATAATTTCATTTATGTCTCAGAATTTAGTGTAATAAGTGTGTTAAACAAACTACTGATACCTAGACTCATGAAATGATTTGCTTATTGCTGCTCAACTCCTCCTGCAAAAACTTGAACCCAGATACCTAACCACTGTTTCTATTGTACTTATTCACATGCCCAGAGCCAACCAAGAAGCAAGAAGAACTGGGCATGGTAGTGCGTGTCTGTAATCCCAGCACTCAGGAGCTAAGGCCAGAGGATCTTGAGTTTGAGGGTAGCCTGTGTTATATAGGCTAGCTGGTCCCACAAAAGCTAAGGGAAAAAAAGCAATGACAGAAAGAGCTAGAGCTAAAGTCTAGAGTTCTAGAGTATGGTTGAGTAAGCAGGACATTTTGACCTCTTGATGCCTTTTTCCTAATCTAATATTATAAATATAGTAATATGTCCAATATAGGTACATAGAAGGCTTGTGGATGTATTATTAAGCCAACCATCTAAAGATGACATTTATGAAAACAAGACACCCCCAAGCTGATTTTTTAGTCTAAGAATTATAAAATTTTAAGAATTCATCTGTATCAAGTGTGATTATTTATGAAGTATTTTCATGTATGCTGTCTCATTGGATTCTTATAACCATTAAATTAGCCAGTTATAGATTATCTGACTTTACTGTAAAGGATTTGAATTTGAGAGAGGTTAGGTAATTTACATCAAGTCCCACAGCCAGTAAATGTCTAAGAATCCCCTCTTGAATTATACTTTACTGACTGCAAAATAGCTTGGCATGTATTTTCTCACAGTATATGTGCAATTAATAAATAAGACTCCACTCACCTACTTGAAATACATGTTTATAATTTACTAATGACAATAATCAGAGCAATTTTATTACTTTCAAATATGTCGAACACATAAAATATCACCCAGACCAGGACCCAGCAAGAATGACAAATGCCTAACTAATTGGGAAACCAGACAATAAGCATTAATTGGGACCAGTCTATGCAAAGTGCGATATGTGATTCCCTCCTTTGAACAATACCTATCATGAGCTTGGCTCCACTCTATGCACTTTGCATGAATTAATTCACTTATTTTTTATTAGATAGGAACTGTGTTAATTTTTCAAATGAAGCAAGGCACAGTGGCATATGACTGCAATTCTAGTGACTTGGGAGGCATGGGTAGGTGGATTGTGAGTTTAAAGCCGGAGGCAGAGACAGAGGTGTAATTTAGCAAGACCCTGTGTCAAAAATAAAAACAATGTAGGCACTCATTGCCATAAATTTCACGCTTAACACTGCTTTTGTTGTATCCCAAAGGTTCTGGTAGGTTGTGTTTTCATTTTCATTTGATTCTAAGAATTTTAAAATTTCTTCTCTGATTTATTCAAGTACTCATTGGTCATTTAAAAGTGTACCATGTATTTGTATGGTATCTGTAATTTTTCTTGCTTTTCATTTCTAATTTTATTCCACTATGAATGATAAGATATATGAAATTATTTCAATTTTTCTGTGTTTGTTAATACTTGACTTATGGCCTAAAATATGATCTGTTTTAGAGAACATTTCATGGGCTACAGAGAACAATGTGTGCTCTGTAGCTTTTGCGTAGAATATTCTGTATATCCATTAAGTCCATTTGATCTATTGTTGTGTTTAACTCTCAAGTCTCTGTTGATTTTTTGTTTGGATGTTCTGTCTATTGGTGAAGGTGGTATGTTGAAGTCATCCACTATTATTGTATCTGGAGCTATCTGTCCCTTCAATTCCAGTAGTGTTTTTTTTAATGAAGTTGGATGCACTGATGTTTCATGCATATATATTTGCAATTGTTGTGCCTTCTTGGCAAATTGTTCCTTTTATTAATATGTAGTGTCTTTCTTTGTATTTTGGACTTCTTTTAACTTGAAGGCTACTTTGTCTGATGTAAGGATAGCTACTCCTACTTTTTTTGGCTTCCAGTTGCTTAGTGTATCAATTTCCATCCTCTCACTTTCAGTCTATGGTGTCCTTGCCACTGAGGTGTGTTTCTTGCAGACAACAAATTGTTAGATCTTGTGTGTGTTTTTTTTTTTCCAGTCAACTAATCTATGTCTTTTAATTGGAGAGTTAAGACTATTTATATTTAGGGTTATTATTGGGAAAGGTTTGCTGGATGTTGGGTTGGGTGTTTCCCCAGTTAGTTCATAAACTATTTGTTCTTTACTTTCTCCTTGATTTATATTCTGTTTGCTAATTAAACACCAAAAAAAGCAAAGTATATAATCAAACAATGGGCAAAAGAACTGAACAGAGACTTCTCAAAGGAAGAAATACAAATGGCCAATAATCATATGAAAAAAATGTTCAAAATCCTTAGCCATCAGGGAAATGCAAGTCAAACTACACTGAGAGACCATCTCACTCCAGTCAGAATGACTACTATCAACAAAATAAACATCAACAAATGCTAGCAATGATGCAGGAAGAAAGGAACCCTTATGTACTGTTGGTGGGAATGCAGATTGGTGCAGCTACTGTGGAAATCAGGATGGAGTTACCTCAAAAAAACTGAAAATAGTGTGGGGGGCGTGCCTCCCAGCCCGGCCTGGAGGTTTGGACAGCGGCGCTGCTATGCACATAGATACTAAATACAATTCACTCGGGGCCCTAGGGCGAGGGGTGCAGACTCCCGCAGCCCTTGGGACCCTGGAGGAGATGGGAGAAAGGAAAGCCTCTGGCACTTTTGCCTTCCAGGGGCAAATACTTGTGTTGGTCGACTCAGTGGTCACGAGGAGACAGTTGTTGCTTCATCGGTGATCAGATGGAGGGCAGGTTCTTTCCTTGTTGATGATTGTGATGGGAGAGCGTTCTTTCCTCACCGAAGGTCAGGGGAGAGCAGAAAGGCTATTTCCTCTTCGGTGGTCCAGGCGGGAACAGACGAGAAGGTCTTGCTTAGCCGATGGTGTGGGCAAAAAGGCGAAGAGGCGAAAAGGGGCATAAAAGGATCGAGCTGCACAGTGCAGCTCCTTATATAGCTCGCCCACAGAATGGCCTGAGCCAATCAGCTTTCAGTCCAATTGTCCAATCAGGAAGGGTTTTGTACAAACATGCAACCAAGTTACTTTCATTTTCCCTAGATTTCTAATTTACAAACCAGACATTCAAAGGCCGTTTTCCCAGTATGGGAATTTTTGCCAATTTCCTCCCAATTTTTCCCTACAAATAGAACTGCCATATGACTTGACTATCCCACTCTTGAGTATATATCCGAAGGAATTTAAGTCAACATACCATTGAGATACCTGCTCGCCTGTATTTTTTGTGGCATTATTCACAATAGCCAAGATATGGAATCAACCTATGTGTCCATCAACAGATGAGTAAATAAGGAAATTGTGGTACATATACACTGTGGCATTTTATTTGGCCATAAAGAAGGATAAAATTATGGCACTTGCTGGAAAATGGATAGAACTAGAGATCATCATTTTAAGTGAATTAAGCAAGACCCAGAACGACAAACATCACATGTTTTCTCTCACATGTAGATATTAGACTTCAATATATATTCATTATTAAAACATATAGATCATGAAAGCAGACAGGATTTAAGTAGGGAAAGATAATGTACTAATAAAAAGAGGGAGGAGGCAAGAAGAAAGGGTGATGGCAGAAAAAATATCACATATTTTGCCCTTATGGCAAAATTGAGATGTATAAATATAGATAGATATACTCACAAAAAAGACATGTTGTGTAGGAAGGGGAAGTGGGAGGAGGTCATGAGAGGGTAAGTGAGAAGTTAATGTGAGCAATGTACAGTGAAATGCATGTATGGAAGTGTCATATTGAGACTCATTAAGTTGTACAAAATTACTAAAAAAAAAGTTAAAAAAAAAAGAATAAAAATAGGCTGAGGATTCAGCCCAATAGTAGAGCCCTTGCAAAGTGTTTGAAACCCTGTGTTCAACTCCCATGTAATTTAAAGAAACAATTCAAGTGAACATTTTGCAATGTGTTTTCAATACATTTTGAGTATTAAATCTCTTTGCTTGCCTTATATATGGAAAGAGAGAGTTAAGTGGAAAAGGCAAAGATCTGGGAAAAGGTGGTAATGGTTATTAGAATTTAGTGGACAAAAGATAAATCTAACTATTTTCTTTTCCATTTTCTTTTTTAAGAGTTTGGGGTCTCTCTATGTTGCCCAGGCTGGTTCTGAACTCCTGGGCTCAAATGATCCTTTTGCCTCAAGCTTGTGAGGATCTGGAATTTCAGGAACCTCCACTGTACCCACCTCTATTGTTGTTAGGTGCCATCAAGTCAGGTCTGACCCATAGCTATAGCCATAGACCTATGTACAGCAGAACGAAACACTCCCCAATTCTGTGCCAGGCACATGATCTTATTTATGTTTCAGCCTATTGTTATAGACACTGTGTCAATCCATCTGGTGGAGTGTTTTCCTTTTTTGCATTGGCCTGTCACTCCCCCAAACATGATGTCCTTCTCCAGGGATTGGTGTGTCTGGACTACATGTCCAAAATATGTAAGACATAGTCTAGCCATCCTTTCTTCCTAGGAGCACTCTGGCTGGTCTTCTTCTAGGAGAGATCTGTTGGTTATTTTTGCAGTATATAGTATATTCAACATCTGTCTCCACCACCATAATTCAAAAGCATCAATTCTCCTGTCTCCCTTGTTCAATGTCTACCTCTCTGGATTCTTCCTAATGCTAATACCAGAAATCCATGGGAAACAATGGCATTCTATATAAGGGAGTGTAAATAACATATCTTATAATCTTGCTGGTTATCTTTTTCCTGTTATATACTTAGACACTGGTGGTTTTGATGTAATTGGGGCTCTTGGAAAACTATTAAATCTCTGTGAACAATTACCTCCATGGAGCCATTAGCAGATGATTTTTGTGTTCTCTACGTGAATTACATGACATGATCAGGATTAATATGCTAGCATTAATAGATTCCAACCTGGGAAGAATTCCAGTTTCACTGTGGAAAGATCTAGGCTTTTCTTATCTCTGCTAAGGCTAAGGTTTGTTTGTTTTTTCTAAGTGGGTGTCATCCATGTGAAATCCTGTACCATTTCTTTAAGCACATTTCTTTTCTTCTCTGCTTTATCCCTTCTTAGTTTGTTGAAAGTTGTTGGCATTCTACTTGAGATACGTATTAAAAGAAAAAATTGGAGATTTGTAAGTGAAAAGAAGTGTTTCAAGAAATGATGCCTGGTGCTTTTGATCTTATCACTTTACAAGTAAATGGGTGCTTTCTGTATTGTTCAAATGACCTGCTTCATCAAGAGAGTACACAGAGCTATCTTCCAACACTTCTTATTATCATGTGCATAGTCTCTTGGTCTTCATTCTCCTTAAAACAACAAAGAAAACTTTAAACAGCAGCATTCATTTGATTATTTTTAAATTGAATAAGTATTTATACCTCAAATCTTAAATGTAGAAAATGTTTTTGTTAAGTGTGATAAATTATATTCATGACTATCTCTAAAGTAATTTCTATTACAGGCAGGTATTACCTTAGTTCCTCTTTTCCTGTTATTTGTCATGATATTCTAGGCAGTAATAATTTGCCCATTTTATACATAAAAATATCAAGGGTCAGGAAGATTACATAACTCCCTCAAGGTCAACAGTAATATCTTCAAGAAATAAGTTGCCATGGTTCCTGACAAAATTAGAAAATTTAATGCACAAGAATATTTGTGCTTTGCTTTAATAATATATCATTTTGTGTATATAATATTAATCATTATGATAAATTCACTATTACTTTCATTTTTACAGATGAGAAAATAGCTTCTAGGTAATTTATCCAAGATGAATAATTAGTAGCAGAGCTGGAATTCAAACCCAATACTGTCAAAAATGTTTTAGTCATACTAAACATATTTTCTCCAGAACTGGGGATAAAACCCAGAGCGTTGCATATGCTAGATAGCCACTGTACCATTGAGCTATACCCCCAGGGTGTAGGGTTTTACAATTTTAAGTTACTTTCATGCTTATCCAGGATGATGACTTGAAAAGATGTTTTTTGGTCTTTTGTATAGTTTCTCTCTGTAGCCCAGGTCTCAAACTTGAGATCTTCCTGCCTTGGCTTATTGGATGCTGGGATTACAGGCAGGCACATTGACACCATGCCCAGCCTGATTAATTTCTATTAAAGTTACTTTCTTCATTCACTGTGTGGTGAAGATCATATACATATGGAGAAGGGCCTGGCAATCCACTCCCAAGGCAATCCCGAAGCACTCAGCCATTGAAAACCCTATGAGGGTCACTATGAGTCGGATACCGACTCGACGGCACCTAACAACAACAACTATATATATATATATCATATATATATATATATATATGATATATATATATATATCTCCTAATAACTATATATATATATCCATTCATTGGCTCTTTTAAGTAGAGGCACATTGTTAATCTCTACTGCCAAACCTGATTAATGAGATCTTGCTAGTAAAGAACCTTTGCCTTTTAAATACATTAGTAATTTTATAAAATTGGCAAAAGTGACTATAATTTCCTAAAATTATGTTTCTACGTGAACACTTTTTGTGGAAATTCAGGAAAACAAATGTTCAGATGTCTCGGGAAATCCAAATCAAACTTATCTATTAAAAAGTATGTTTGAATTTCTATTTTAAAGTTGTATATTTAACAGAGAATGATCATTATTTGTCATTATTAAATTCCTAAAAATTTGTTAAATGGAAAATAACTGAAAGCTCTGACCGCTGTGAATTTTGTTCTAATAACTGAAGAATCTAGATACAGAAATTCAGAGTGATCTCTAGCTGCTTAGGGCAAAGGTGAAGAAGGGAAGAGGTAGATGATAAAATCTAACATGCAGTGGCTGCAAGACTTTTCATCAGTAGGTCTCAACTCTTAAATCTCAGGGCTGCCCGAGAAGAAGTGCCTAATGAAGCATGCCAGTGTTGTGTGTTATTGGGAAGTGTCATCAGGTCACCTACAGTTCAGATGGAAATTGGTGGAAAACCACTAGGTTCGCTTTAGTGAGGATTTTGGAGACATTTAATTAAATGAATCTGTTCTGTCTGGTCAACACTGATAAATTGTGAAGAGGAAAAGCCATCCATCCTGCTATTATTAAAAGTTGAGGCTCCAGAAGAAACACCTATCCAGGGCATAGATGTTTGTTTTGGGCATAATACAGTTGTACTTAATTATTGAATGACACATAAAATGTCCCTTTTAGTTAAGTCATTTATGTTGTCGGTGTACATAAGTTAAACACAGAGGGATGCGGAAAAATGGTCCACAAATGTGGGAATCAAGTCAAAAGAAGTTCACATTCTGCATGGTTGACTCCAGTAAAAAATCAGCACAGAATGGATAAGAAGGCTCATGTGAGGAGAAACCCACTTTGCTGATAAGTAGAGGGTATTTCCCAAGTTTCCATCTAGAGAGCGGGTGTGTTTGGAAAGAATTCACAATTGGAATGTGATGATGTAGAGAAACTGAAGTCAACTCAGTTGTGTTGTAATTTGACTATCTGATGTAAGGATGAGTTAAGGGCAAGCGTTGCCTGGAGTCTGGGCCTATCTCCCAGTTTCTCTTGCTAGTGACAAGGAATATTTGGCTCTAAATGAAGTGTTGATGGACTAAATTCCTCTTGGAGATAATTCTATGTGACTGTTTTAATGGAATTTTCCTTGGGAAACATTCCAACTTACTTTGCCTTTGTGTGTTTCTCACTGAACTTCAGCAGGAACGAAATCTCAGGAGACATTACAAGCTCTATTCTTTTAAGTCAGTTCTAGTACTTCTAAATAAATTAATATCACATAAATAAATTATTATTAATTTGTTTCTTAAGAGTTTGGGAAAGGTGGATAGCTGGGGATGGTGGTGCATGCCTGTAATTTCAGCCACGCAGGAGGTAGGAGGCAGGAGGATCGCAAGTTCGAGGTCAGAGGCAGCCTAATTTAGTGAGAACCTGATTCAAAATAAAAGAGTAAAAAATGGGCTGGGGGAGGCACCTCAGTGGTAAAGCACTTGCAAAGCATGCATGAGACCCTGAGTTCAGCTTCCCAGTACCATACACAAGCACACAAAGAGTTTGGTAAAGTTGAGAAGGCAGAAGTGAGAAACTTTAAACTATTGCCAATGCTTTACCAAACCTGATAGATATATGTTTATCATCAGTAAGGTTATACTAACCATTACTCTAGCTAGCTTCCTTGCTGAAGTATGTCACAGCACAGGATAGTGATGCTGTTTATTGTTCAGTTGTTCCAGCAATTATGTCTTTGATTGACAGATGCTTTGTTGTTATATGCCACCACACAGTGAAATGCTACCCAGCCAACACTGTGCCATGCCCAGCACTATTGTCAGTGCTTCTCTGTTATTCATAGGATTTTCAATAACTGTTTAGGGAGTGGGGTGCCAGATCCTCCCAAGCCTACAGCACCCAATAGTCCCAGGTGGGCTCTTGTCCAAGGATTAACCGGTCAGACCCTTCTTAGTTTCCAAGATCAGATGCGATTGGATGCCAGGGTGGTATGGTAATAGACGACATATGCTTAGATGCAGTTTTTTAGACAAAGTATTTAAAAATATGTCAGGGAGGGGTTGTAAAAGAAAACAGTAACTGGATATAGTGGCTTAAGCCTGTAACCTCAGCACTTGGGAGACTGAGGAAAGAAGATCTTGAGTTCACAGCTAGCCTGGGCAACATAATGAGACTGTCTCAAAAAGAAAAAAAAAAAGAGAGAGAGAGAAAATAATAATAGTATAATAATAGCAGAAATTTTGGAAACAAAATGAGAATCACTATTGTCTTCTCTGTCCTAACTTTATTCTGGCTTAATTAAAACTTAAGCTAATTCTCTTGACTCATAACATTGTGTATTTATTGCCTTGTTTTGTTCTTGAGGAGGTTTTCATTCATTGTAATCTGTCTTTAAGTATAACAAAGAGTAAATGATTTAGAATTTTGAATTTGAGGGAAGCTGGTTAAAAGAGTATCATAACATAATAAATTCTCCTCCTTTTTTATTTTGCTGTGCTGGAGATTGAACCCAAGGCCTTGCCCACGCTAGGCAAGGACTCTACCACTGAGCTATATCCCTAGCCAAAAAATTCCGTTTTCAAGCTATTGAACTGAAGTTTTCTAAGGAAGGTATATCTGTATTGAAGATCCTGGAAACTGTTTGACTTTGACTAAATAGAATGTTGTGATTGTTAAGAGATGGAATGTTGTAGATCCAGAGCCAAAATTATCCTGAGCTATCTTTAGTCTTTTCTAATAGTCATTTAATGTCAACTTCTGTATGTGAGCTAACATCTTCATGACTACTAGGTAAAACTCTTGGAAAGAATGGCTAAGCTTAACAGACCTCTAGCTTCCAACAATACTACTGCCAAGAATGCAGTAAGATAACATCTGACACCCACAGAAGACATTTCCCTGCTCTGTTGCCACCAGGTTACCTGATGATCTCACCGATGTATTTGGTAAACACATCAATTTTTGGCTTTTTTGTTTTGTGACTATAAAAGTTCATGTAACCTATTCCATGGTGGAACTCTTTATTCAGGCAACCTGAATCTATAGGGATTCTAAGACCTTAATCACTCATATGGCTCATCGTGAAATATTTCTTATTCCCTTTGAAGTGAGAACTGTGTTTTGGATCTACAGAGTGAGCTGAGAAGTAAGGCAAAAAGATCAATCCATCACTGGAGAACTATGAAAAAGAAGGGAGGGATAAAGAAGAAGTGTTTGGAAGTATTAAGTATGAATGTAGAACAATCTAAAATTTATCCTTAACTCTCTAGATCAAGCCTTCTCAAACTCGACACCCTCAATATTTTGGGCTGTCTAATTCTTTGTTGGGGTACTATCCTATGCTTTGTAGGGCATTTAGCTGCATCCTTGGACTCTACTTAGAAGATATCAATAGCAACCTCCAAGTAGCGATAATCCAGCGTCCTCAACATTGCCAAATTTCAGATGGGTGGGGTAGGGGAGTGGAAAATTATCCTGGTTGAAAACAAAGTTTATAATATTTTGTGAGGATTTGATGAGGCATAACTTCTTAACAAAATAGCTTTTCTTGGCCTTTATTGTTTCCCTTTGCAATGCTACATCCTCAAGGCTGGGAGAAACCAAGTCATTGAGCACATGATTCTCAGATGTTAAATCTCTTTATAAATCAGATGTGATGCATGCCTGTAATCCCAGCATTCTGGAGGCAGAGGCAGAAAGATCATGAGTTAGAAGCCAGCCTGTGCTACATAGTAAGACCTGTCTCAAAGAAACAGAAGAACAACAATAAAAAGTATCTGTTTATTGTAAATCAATTGGTTTTGATGTGATGCAAAAGTTCAGGTTCTTCTGTCACAGAAGGGCTAAGGATATCAGATTACATCATCTGTCATTAACTCCACCCTGTTCCAGATTACCTGGCAATGCCACTTTAAAATTAGAGTCACACTTTTCCTCAGCGAGCTGTGTTTTAATTTTTTTCTTAATGATCACTTAACATAACGAAAGAGGATATGTACAATATCTTGTCCCACAATTTATTTTAAAATAATACTTACCCAAACCTTTTAAAACAGAATTCTTTTCTTCTTAGACATCTGTTGGAAAAAATTAGTATGTAAAGCAGATAAAAATAATACTCTATTAATATGCTAATTTGTAAGGTCAAATTTATAATATATGTTTATTGCAAAGTCAGTCACATTAACAAAGTCTGTTCCTATAACACTAGTATTTGAAATCAAGATTTGAGAAAGATAGCTAAAAGTTTACAACAATTTTAACATTGAACTTATTTCCCATCAAGTCCAAGGCCTCATGCATGCTAAGCAAGTGCTCTGCCACTGATCAACATCACTAGTCCTGTTTTGTTTTTAATTTGAACTTGATAGTTTCAAGAAAAGCCATAATTCTTATAGATAAGGATTGATACCCTGAATTTACAAATTTATGTATTCAGAAGGAAGCAGTTCTGAATTAAAATAAAACTTTAGCACTGCTTATTAATCAATGACAATACAAGAAATAAAAATAAATGACACATTTGTAATACATTCAAATATCAACATAGAAATAGTAAGAGAGGTTGGATGTGTAAGTTAATATTTTGGTGTGTTGCTACTTGGTATAGAATCTATTTCACTGTTATATAGATTTTCTTGTAAAATTATAATTTTCATGTATTATTGAAGGTATATATTTTGTTTATTTTTGATTTCTATTTTTATTTATTTGAAAGTATTTATATTCTCACAGTGAAAATTGAACTAAATGTATGGAATATTTGAATCACATCCCAGAAATTCTAAGGTTCTGATAAAGACAATTTGAAAATTATACATTTTTTTCCTCTCTCTCTCTCTCTCTCTCTCTCTCTCTCTCTCTGTCTCTGTCTCTGTTTATCATTTAATTAAATGACATTTTAGGTAAGGGTCTTGAGCATGCATAGATTTGGGTATTTGTGGGGTGTTCTGGAACCAATCCTGTACAGGAACTGAGGGATGACTGTATATTTGTATACATAAATTATCTACCTGTCTATCTATCTATCATTTTTCTATCTATCATAGCTCTATCTAAAACTACAAGCTCATTCTAATACTTCTAATCTCAGAGTTATGTGTAGCTTTCTTTTCTTTCTTTTTTCTTTTTCTTTTTTCTTTGGCAGGGTCTTACTATGTACCCTAGACTGGTCTTGAATTTATTATTCTCCTGCCTCAGCCTCCTGATTGCTGGGATTACAGCCTATAGGAGTGTGTTGCCATGCCTGGCTCTTTTCACTTTCTTTGACAGTAAAAAACCTAGATTTCATTATTGACAATATACTGTAGTTATATTTTCTCAAAATGACTATTGTAATGTTCCTATCATGTTTTGTCCTTCCTGTAACATACCCAAGGAAAGAGAAGGAAAAATAAAGAAATGTAGAGCAGGAAAAGGCAGGAGAGTGGGTGGAGGGAGGGCAAAGGAAGGACAGCAAAGGGAAGGGAAGGATAGGGAAGGAAGGAAACGAAGGGAAAGGAAGGAAAAGGAAAGGCCCAGACAGGAAGGGAAAGGAAGGGGAGTAGCCACATTTTTCAACCTCCAGAGCAAGTGCGGTTCTGAAAATTTCCTATGGTGCATCTCCAGAGAAATTTCCTAATCATTTTTAACCACATTCTCAATTTTTCTCTAGCTTCAGATTTGGTAGCTGAAAATAAAATATTTTGGGAGATTAGATAGAAAATAATAACATTCAATAGTTTTTCCCTGTCTAGCTGTTATTTCTTGATTTTTTCATCTTCTTCATCTTTTCTGCCAATGCCACTGTTGTATTTCTTGCTTGAATTACTTTAATAGGCTCCTAAATGTCTCTAATCTTGTTTCCCTCAAGATCTTCTTACATATAATCACCAGAGAAGTCCTTTTAAAACACAAAGCTGAGTACAACATTCTACTGATTTAACATTTCTCAATGGCTTCCTAATGCTGCAGACTCCTTCATGTAGTTCATAAAGATGTCTCTAACTTGATGAATTCTTGTTTTCATTCCAAATCCTCCTTTAATCACTCTCTCCACTGAACTTCCTAAGTCAGCAGCCACAGGTTCTTGTATGTCTACAAAGAAGCTCTATTGCTTGAGGAGTAACAATGAAAAGAATGGTTATCTATGCCAGACTTTCTGGATTTGAATTTTCTTTCATTGCTTGATTAGGCATGTGCTTTTGTGACTCAGTTACTATTACTCTGAAACAAACCACTGAAAACTTAATAGTATAAAACAAGAAATATTCTCTGGCTACAAATCTTGATGGTCTGGATCCAGATAATGGCCAGTGGCTTTTCCACACTGGTTGGGAGGATTCTTTTCTTTTCTTTTTTCTTCTTTTCTCTTTTCTTGTCTTTCTCTTCTCTCTCTCTCTCTCTCCCTTCCTTCCTTCCTTCCTTCCTTCCTTCCTTCCTTCCTTCCTTCCTCTCTTCTTTGTATTTTATTGTACCTATTTACTCCTGCAGCTGTACCACTGTGGCATCTGATCCCATTAGATCTCAGAAGTTAAGCAGGGTTGGACCCGGTTAGTACTTGGATGGGAGACTGCCTGGGGATACCAGGTGCTTTAGGCTTAGGAGAAGGGCTTGGCAACCCACTCCCAAAAATCAATCCACCATTGAAAACCCTATGAAACACAATAGTGTTTCACCTGGGGTAGGTAGGTTTGCTATGAGTTGGACACTGACCTGAAGGTACCTAACAAGAGCAACAATTGTACATATTTAGTGGAGTATAGAATGATAATCCAGTTCATATAAACAATGTACAATTATTAAAACAGTTGTAAGTTGGGCATGGTGGGACACACCTGTAGTCCTAGTGACTCAGAAGATGGAGGCAGGAAGATTGTACGTTCAAGGCCAGAGGCAGTATCTGTAGCTTAGCAAAACCCTATCTCAATTTAAAAGAAAATGGGTTGGGAGTGCAGATCAGTGGCAGTGTACTTGCAAAGCATGTGTGAAGCCCTGTGTTCAGTCCCCCAGTACAATAAAAAAAAAAAAGAAAGAAAAAACTAAACGGTTGTTAACACTTTAATCTCCTTAAATATCATACAAAACCTTTTTGATTTTTATTTGATGAGACTGAATATCAGAGTGGTATGGCTGTAGATGTATGTATGTATTTATGTATGTATGTATGTATGTATTCCATAAAGAAACAGCTTGCGTTGAAAAAGTAAACAGAAATATGCTATTCAAATTTTCCATCTATAATTTTTACGATTCTGCTTTAAATGGCCTCTTTACATATAATATCTGATAATTTGGGTATTTGGGACTAAAACACATTTTAAAAGTGATCTTTGGACAACTCTCCATGAGAAGAGTTAAAGAACTTTAAAGAGAAATACATGTATACTTTTTTTTAAATTTTTTTTAATTTTTGAGACAGAGTCTCATCACTGTGTAGCTCAGGCTGTCATGGAACTCGCTACATAGACCAGGTGGGCCTTCAACATGCATTGGTCCTCTGTGTCAGCCTCCCGAGTGCTGGGATTACAGGGGGTGCCACTATGCCCAGCTTCAAAAGGAAATATTCTTGATGATAAAAATCAGACTTCAGTTCATAGTAAGGTACTCATACTTTTTTATGCCCATTTTATACTTATTCAGTGTGTGATTTATTTTATGATTAAAATTCAAATGAGCTTCCACATAGCAGTCACCATTTCAGCATCTCTGTCCTTCCGCTGATTCCTCGGCTGATCCTTTATGTGATGTCCCATTTTCTAGGTTGTCACAGGAAATGCCACTCAGCACTGGAATATATATGAAAACCAAGAAACTTTCAAAGATGTATGCAGGAAATCACCCAGGGAATATTCAAATAGTCACAATGTGCCTAACATTTACAAGGTTTTCTTCCTCTTTTTAACAAATGCTGAGCAAAGCTTCCTGTGTTTCAAAAGCAGCATTGATGGATTCACAGAATGCCAAATCCCACACACTTGTCATTTCTTCTCTTCACACTGAACTGGGTTTCCTGACTTGATGAAGTTTCTAAGCAGTGACCTCTATAGCATTTATACGTATTTAGGTTTGAAATCTTGTCTTTGTGGAGCAGATAAATATAAACTCAACCTTTATCATCAACTTTCTTGAGTTCCTCTTGTATTTAAGAGAAACTGAGATAGCAAAGAGATAAGAAACCTGCTTCAGATCCTTGAGTGGCTTACAGAACAGGTGGGAAGGGGTGACCTGATGCTAACAACATAAATACAATACATTGATATCTGTGTGTGCTTACATAAAAAAAATGTAGATGATGCTACTTGGTGGTAAGGATTAGGCAGAATAATTCTTGCAAAGCTCTTCAGAAGGTGCCTGGCACAACAAATAAGGGCTGTTTTAAAGGTCACTGTCATTACAGGCAAGTTGCTAGGTGAGTAATTTTTAAAAACTCTAACATTGGGCAGACGCAGCGGTCAAGAGGAGGTGAGACAGTCTGTGGTAGCCCAGGAAAGTTTCTGGAACAAAGCAAAATCTAAACTAGGCCTTGAACATTAAGGAAGACCAGCCAAATGGCACACACACGCACACACACAAAAAGTCCCTGTTTTTGTCCTAAACTGGAATTGTCAGGACTATCCTAGGTGATGACACATTCTTTCAACTCTGTTCCTGGATAATCCTGGCAGGCTGATTTCCAGTATCTTTTAAACCTGTTTTTCCAGGTAAGGGCAAACATCAGACATGAGCTCATTTGCAATTAGTCCTGAAACAAATTTGTTCCACTTAAAACTCAACCTGCAGCACAATGGAGACCATTTACCAGGCAACATTTCTTGAAAAGCCTCTACAAAAGGGCAGTACTCAAGATCCTTGTAGAATGACAGGG
Source organism: Pedetes capensis (assembly GCA_007922755.1). NCBI lineage: Eukaryota > Metazoa > Chordata > Mammalia > Rodentia > Pedetidae > Pedetes > Pedetes capensis. The sequence continues at coordinate 88,355 of VMDO01003057.1, forward strand.
AATGGGTTTTAGTGCACCCTGAAGCTACTTTTTCAACATAAGTCAAAGCTAACCAGGTAACTCTTTCCAGTCACTATGCACCAGTGAAAGCCCCACAACCCTTGAGTCAGTGGGAAGTATTTTGTTAATTCCCTTTTGGGAAATGCCGCCAGTGATTCAGTTTGTCGGCTGGCTCACTGGGATGTCATAAGGGATATTTCCTTCAACAGCCTCCCTGCCACTTTGATAGAGGTGAGTTTCCCAGGCACAGGCAGTACTCATGAGCACCCTGCTACAGTAGGAGAGGGCGTCCAACGCAGAAGGCAGGCCTTCCTTTACCACCATTCCAGAAATTCCAGAAGTCTCGTTGCTGTTGTTGTTAGGTGCTGTTGAGTCAGGTCTGATTCATAGCAACCCTCATAGGGTTTTCAATGGCTGATTGTTTCAGGATTGCTTTAACCCATACCTCTGTGTCTGTAGCCATAGTATCCACGTATTCCATCCTGCTTGATCTCAGAAGCTAAGCAGGGTTGGCCTCATTAGTCCTTGGATGGGAGACTGCCTGGGAATATCAGGTGCTGCATGCAAGGGAGAAGGACCTGGTAATCCACTCCTGAAGCAATCCTCCATTGAAAACCCTATGAATAACAGAGAAGCACTGACAATAGTGCTAAGCATGGCACAATATCAGGTAGTGTTTCTGTTGTATATAGGGTTGCTGTGAGTTGCTCCCAACTTGATATATATATATATATATATATATATATATATATGTATATGTATATGTGTATGTATTTATATTTTTTCCATACAACTCCAACACACAAACACATAAACACACACACACACACACACACACGTTCTTGTTGTTAGGTGCCATCAACTTGGTATCTGACTCATAGTGACCCTATGTACAACAGGCAAAACAGTATCATTACTGCTTTTCTGCTATTCATAGGGTTTTCAATGGCTGATTGTTTCCTGGGAGTGGGTTGCTGAGTCCTTCTCCCAAGCCTACAGTATCTGGTGTTTCCAGCTGTTCTCCCATCCTAGTACTAGCCAAGCCTGACCCTGCTTAGCTCTGAGATCTGGCAAGATCGGACATCACAGTGCTATGGCTGCAGGAATATATATATATATATATATATATATATATATATATATATATATATATATTCTTTTGAAATTACATGAGTGATGGGGCCATTACCTGTTTCCCTGGGAGATTGTTTCACAGAATAATGGGCTTTGCTAAGGTGTTTTTTTCACTAATTTTCAACCTAAAGTTTCTTTTGCTCAATTTTATTCCATTATCTCTTGGCCTACCTGTTCAGTTCTTTACAGAAGGTTACAAGGTGCTCTCTTTGCTAAGAATCTGAGCCTTCTGCCAGAGTCCGTGAAGGAAAAAAATGATATAGTGTCTCATGTTGATCACAGCTCTAGAAGATAATTCCAAAGTGGGAATTCTCAGTTCCTAATTGCCTAGTAATAATCAACTTTCTTGTATTTCAAATTCAGTGAAATGAATCCTTTTTTTTCCCAAAGAATTGGGGGAATTCTGTTTTCCTTAAAGAGTAAGAGGCATGTTTGTGTGTGTGTTGGACGTATGTGGAAAAAATACAAATATATTGAAGATTTCTTCTTCTCTTTGGCCCTATGCTCCCTTTAACTTTTTAACTTTGGGCTTCTTATCTCACCCACCTCTTTCCTATCATCAAAATATCAAGGACAACAGGAATTTGTCTATATATACTTCTCTACCTTTCAACACAAAATTCTCGAAAGAACAATTTAGGGAATTGGATCCATTTATGTTTGATGTTCACAACTTACTTTATAGCATATTTATTGAAATAGCATAAGGAGGAATCATGATTGTGATATTTATTAAACATAATTGTAGAAGAAGAATAGAAAAGATTCACAAATATCTTTGAAAGCAGGAATAAAAATAAAAATCAGGGCCCTTCTTTTGTACCTGCCCCATGCCTTTTATTTATGAGAAAAGAGTGCAATAAAAGATCTGATCAGTGTGGTTCTGGGTTGTCTGGAATCTCTCCTCCAGTAACTCAGACTTGTATCAGTGTGTTCAGCCTGGCCTCACAGTCATCGCAAAACCTGGGCCTTTTCAATCTGCCGTAGCCCAGAGCCACTGGCCAAGCAGCTCTGGCTGAGCTTTATTGGTTGCTGCCCAGTCAAGACCAAACCCAGTGACTGGCAGATATCAGGTGCTTTGGTGCATAATCAGATGATGAATCATGCACAATTTTGGAAAAAAAAAAAAAAAAGCCCAAAACAAAACAATACAGTAAGTAGAGTCATTTACTTAGTCATCTGGCACTCAGTACTAGGAAAGAGTGGAGGATGTGTGGGACCCTGTGGAAGGGCCTGTGGGCAGACAAGGGGAGGTGTGTCAGTGCTGGACCCCCTGCAGAGGAACAAGGGTGTCAGCAGTTTAGAAAGGGAAGTGAGCACCAAACCAAAGAGTTGATGCTAAGCTCTGTCAGTGATTGCCTGGGGTGGGGGTGGCAAGAGCAGAAGCTAATCTACTTTCCTAGTTCTGACTTCCCATCTCATTCTTTTAATTTCTACTTTTGACCAGGGTTAGCTGAACGTTTCCCCAGTATGCTGCCCAGTTCCTGAGACTCTCCCTCCCACTCTTCTTTCTGTGGCTTATCTGCTTCTGGCAGGCAATTCCACAGTGAGGCTGTGCAAATCAGTGAAGTCCTACAGAGCTTCTCAGGGTCATCCAGACCATTGGCACCAAACACTGGTGCAAGGAGCGAGCAGGTTGCATTCAAGTCTGTCTTTCTTCTCTTCTCAGGCACATTTTACCTTGCTGACTTGGAGTTGACAGGGAAAACCCCCACCATCCTTTGCAAGCATTTTTGTATACTTCCTCTCCAGACAGAGCAAGGGTAACTAAGAAGTACATTCTTTGAGATGACTTTTAGTCATTTTGTTAGTCCTCATTATCCTGCCTTAGAAAAGTCTCACACAAACACATAAGTATCCCTTACAACTTGTTTAAATCTTAATCTCCCATTTCCTACTCACCAATCAAAACTTGCATTTTAACACACCCATTAGGATGGCTACTATTGAAAATGATAACAAACCAGAAAGTAGCATGCATTGGAGAGGATGTGGAGAAATTAAGATCCTTGTGCATTGCCAGTGGGAATGCAAAATGGTGTACCCCCTTGGAAAATGGTATGACAATTCTTCAAGAAAACAACAAAATTTAAAAAGGGGCTGAAGGTGCAGCTCCATAGCAGAGCACTTGCTTAGTATGTGCAAGGCTCTGAGTTCAACCCCATCAGTACTGCAAAAGCAAACAAACAACAAAAAATTAAAATAAGCTGGTGTGGTAGGTCATGCCTGTTATCTCAGCACTGGGGAGCCTGAGGCAGGAGGATTGTAAGTTCAAGACCAGCCTGGGCTACATAGTGAACCTCTATCTTAAATGAATGAAGGAAAGAAAGAATGAATGAATGAATGACTAAATAAATAAATAAATAAATAAATAAAATTAACACATAGTCTAGCAATTCCATCTTTGAGCGTACACCCCAAAGAACTGAAAAATTAAAAGCATGATCATGAACAGATTTTTTCACATTCATGTTCATGGTGCCATTATTTATAATAGCCAAGAGGTGGAGACAGTTTAAGTGTCTATTGGCTGATGAATGGATAAAACAGATATGGTATATACCTAAGTGAAATAGGCTGGTTGTAGAAAGAAACACTAAGATTCCACTTTTATAAGGTACCTAGAGTAGTCCAAAGCAGAGACAGAAAATAGAATGGTGGTTGCTAGGGGCTGGAGGGATTAGAGTATTGAGTATTGGTAGAATTATTTAATGGATACAGAATTTCTGTTAGGAAGGCTAAGGCAGGAGGATCTCGATTTCAAGGCCAGCCTGGGAGGGAAGATGGATGCTGGTGATGGCTGGGTAACGATGTAAATGTACTTAATAGTGCTGAAGTGCACATACTTAAAAGTGATTCACATAAAGTTTTATGTGTATTTTACTAAAATTAAAGCTAATTTTAAAAACAGCTGAGGGTATAATTCAGTGGTAGAGCACATCCTTAGCACACTCAGGGCCCTGGGTTCAATCTTCAGCAACCCTCACCAAAAAATGAAAGTAGAACTTCAAGTTTAATGTCATGTCACTTAATATAAAATAACAAAGAATAATTTTAGCAGAGTTAGAATCTGAGAGTGTGGACCACAGGACTTTGTTTATCCCTGGCAAATTTTAAAATAATACTTGGTAATAGGGGTAGGTCAAATAGGGTGTGTCATTGAGTAGTGCCACCTTATTTATTCCAAGTCAGAGTCAGCAATTGTTGTTGTTGTTGTTAGGTGCCATCGAGACGGTATCCGACTCATAGCGACCCTCATAGGGTCTTCAATGGCTGACTATTTCGGGAATGCCTTGGGAGTGGATTGCCAGGCCCTTCTCCCATTTTTGCGGTACTGGGAATTGAACTCGGGTCCCCGGAGTCTGCAGCGCAGCGCTCTACCCACTGAGCTAAATCCCAGCCCAAGAGTTAGCAATAGAAGGATGAATTAGGAAAGGCAATGTCCTCTACTGTCTAACTGGATGCTGCACCCTGAGACTGAGGGTTGATGTTTGGGGCACACTTATATTGCATTTGATGGGCACCAAAGTCTTTAGCTCCTTCTGCCTCTTAGTGGAGGCCATTCATGCAAATGATTTTTGGCAAAATGAAGTTACTGACTCTGAGTTAAATTAGATGTCATGCGAATTAAAAGCAAAGTTTTAAAGGACAGAGGACTTTAAAAGATGTACTGTGATGTATATCTTCTGGCATTTAGGTTACCAGGCCAGAGGTAGCATGGGTTATTAGTAAAAGAAAGCTATGATTACTATGGACACTATTTGGCAATAAGAAATAGCAATAATGATGCTTTGATTTAAGCCATTTCTCCTCAGGGCTTACATATGTAATAATTTATTTTCACAATGTACTAAGAAAATAGGGAGGAATGTGTGTGATTATCTTTATAGACGGTGAAACGGAAACACAGAGAAGTAATTTGGGTGAGAGGCAGTGACTCCCTGGCAGAGCTGAAAGTAGAAAATAGGCTTCTACATTCTTGAACCCAGGGTCTCCTGGCAAAATAGTTCTCCTTCTGTTCTGTTGATCCTGTTTAATAGAGCTGAGCCGAAAGTCTCAAGAAGAAAGAAAGAAAGAAAGAAAGAAAGAAAGAAGGAAGGAAAGAAACCATTAATAGTTGGCTTCTTCCATGAGCTCTCTAAGCAGGGAAGCCCTACAAGGAGGTTTGGGCTTTCAGATCTCTCCAGGGCTAAGGAAATAGGTGGATAATGGTCATATAATGTCAGCATCAGATGGAGAACCTCAGTTTTCTTCACTGTCACATTTCACTGCTCCTGACTTCGTTTAAACAAGGAAAAGGGAAAATTAGAACTTTGGTGAAGTCTATTTTCTTGGCTTAGAAGCCCCAAGCCCCGGTTAAATGCCGCCCGGAATAAGTGGCTCTTCTGTGTTCAGGGAGAGACCACCCCATGACCCAGAGATGTGGTTTTGCAACATGCAGATGAAGAGTTTCAGAAGTCCTCAGCTGGAGCAGCTAAATATGACTGAGACAACAGAATCCCAGAGACAAAGGTCAGACCTATTTTAATCTCTGAGTGAGGCTATTACTCTGGGACAAGGCCCTTCTTGTCTGATTTCCTGCTATTTTCAGTGATTCACAAGCCTAAATCTCTTTCATCTGAGAGAGCAGAGACACACCTCCCTTTTCTGACTTGTTTATGAGTTAAAATAGTTCCCATCTTCAACCCTCGCGGAGGGTCCTCTTATAGCCAGTAAAATTCCTCAAGTGGTGAGCAGAGAGACCTCAGGGAGGCAGAGTCAGGATAGCTTGGAATGCAAAACCCTGGGGAGGAACCCAGAGTATAGCAGGAAGTGGGGCTGCTTCTGGTTTGCATGTCACAGAGAAGCCCTGTGCTAATAACCTAGGAGGGTAGGGGAGCTGACTTCTGTTAGAGATGGCCAGTGCCCAGCAAAGCTCCAGCACCTCAGTCATACATATATCTGTCCATACTATCTGCTGTAGCGTGTACACACCAGAGTTTTGGTCAGAGTACCCTCACTGTAGTGTTTGATGGAGTTACAATGAAAGAGGTGCTCACAGGCCTCATGCTTAGTAATTACTGGTCCACTAGGATTACTGAGCACTTGCTTTGCCGTCATATTTATGGGTTAGCTCTCCAAAGTGAATGCTGCATTGTAGAAGTCTGCTTACTCAGTTTTCAAATAGATTGTGGTTTTTGAGCTTGCTAGTTCTCATCTTATTCCTATCAACATGTTCTCCAGGCAGATCTCTCAAATCACTGTTTTCTAATTCCTTAACACCACAGTTTGTTGTGGTCAGAGAGGAGTTTGCAAAATGTAGCCCATTTTAGTCATCAGGGGATGTGCCTAGAGTAATAATAATAACGATGTTACCATTTATTGTGCCTGTATTCCTTGCCAGGCACTGTGCAAATGCTCTACATATATTATCTAATTTAATCTACACAAGAGTACTATGACATCATTTTACAGAAGGCAAAACAAGATTTAAGATGTTAGGCAATTTTCTCTAAGTCACATAATTAGTTCATGGATAGAACTGAGGATTCTATCTCAGTTCTTCATGCTGCTATACACAATAGAGTAATTGTGCTGGAACTGAAAATAAATGTTTGAACTTCTACCAAATGTCATTGTTTTGTAGATAACAAAATCATAATTTTCTGAATTTTCTTCTCTCCTTCTGCAAAAAAGAAAAAAAAGGTGTGGAGTGGGGAGTCCCTGAAATAAAGAATGCTGGTGAATTGCCCTTTTCTTTTGTTTTTAAGAGGAAATGGAGCTTTGTGATCATTCCACACATTCTTGCCACTTCCCTAAATCAAAGAAGAAAAAAGAGTCACAAAAGCATGGCTCTGATGGATGTTTTGATATCTAAAGGTCAAAAGCCGAAGATTCTTCAGCTTGCCACTAGGAAATGGTGGGAAGATAGCATTGTCACAAAACTACCAAGAGTTATAATAAATAAATGCAAGTAAGTAAATAAAGAAATGGAGTTTTGCAGAGGATGGAGAAAAGGTATTAATGTTTTGTTTCTGAGTTCTGATCCAAATCTGATGCTTTCAGAAGAAACAGTCCCGCCAAAGACAAAAGGTGTTTGGATTCACGAGTGTCAACCCTCACCCACAGTGTAGAATTACAAATTGGTTACTACCACACCCTCTCTCTTTGGGCCAAGCAGAGGGCTGAATGTGCAACTTTTGCTGTGGGCTATGTCTACATCCCAGAGCAAGGTGGAGAGTCAAGCCAATTATCCACAAATTCAAGCCAAAGGAAAAGTAGTTTGGCTTTAATTATCTGGTAAAGCTATTTGGAAGACTGAATTATTTACACAAATTTTTATCTCAGCTTGTTATAAACAGAGTGACTGTGTGTGTAGGCCACTTTGGTTGATTATTATTCCTCAAGCTTTTAGTTATTAGACTCATCTCTGCTTATGTGAGGACAGGTGGTTTCATATTCCATGGAGAGAAGAGAGATGAGACCTGAGATTTGGTTCTTAGATCACTGCCAGTGCTGGGAGAGGACACACGTATGGGTTCACGTGAGAATCACGTGGAGAACTTTAAGAAGCATACCATGGCTTGGGTTCATCTGAGGATAGCTGAATCATGATCCCAGGCATGGAACTTAGGGCAAGGTATTTTCTAAAAGCTCTCTAGTGACTTGAAGGCAGTTGTGATTGAGAAGTATTACATTCATCATAGATAGCATTGTGTTGATTGTGGGGGGTATTTGGCCCTTTTGATCTGTGGTTTCTGAGCATCTGGTTTCAACCAAGTGTGGATAAAAGTATTTGAAAAAGTAATTGTATCTGTGCTGAACATGCATAGATTCTGTTCCTTGTCATTATTTCCTAAAGAATATAATGTAACAATTATTTATATGGCATTTACATTGCATTAGGTATTATAATTGATCTAGAGATGACTCAGAATATACAAGGGAATATGCACAGGTTATATGCTAGTACTATGGTTATATGCTAGTACTTTATGTGAGGGAAATGAGCATCTGCAGATATTAGTACCAGTTGGGGTTCAGAAACCAATTCCCTGTAGATATCAAGGGTTAACTGTATTAAAAAGGTGGAGAGTAGTTCAGCTCATTTGCTGGAATGGGCCACAGATATTTGACTTTTAAGGATGAAAGTCAAAAAGAGGTGAGAAAAAATGGTAGTGTAAGTTTATTTCCTTGACTTTCCACAGGTATTGTAGCCTCTTACAAAAGTTCTCAAACTAGTTGTGAAAGCAAATCCTAAAACACAAAAGTTCCATTAGAAAGGTAGAAAAGAAAAATCTCTATGTTCTGTTTAGTAATATTGAAAAGAGAACATTGACCAAAAAAGGATATTTTAGAATGCTTTACTCTTACAATGTCCTTTGGCTTTATGCTTTGCTAACTGCTTGTACAGCTATGTTGTCTTTCTGTACCTATTTGATAGTTAAAACTAGTGGTTCTCAAATTCATTGCGCATCAAAATTCCCCAGAGGACTAGGTAAAGCTCACACATCTTGGCCAAATTCCCAATGTTTCTGTTTCTGTGGGGGGGTAGGAGAAGGTTGAAGCAAATAATTTGCGTTTCTGACAATTTCCCAGTTGGTGCTTCATGTTGCCAGTCTTTGGACCACAGCAAACTTAGGTCCAATTTTCCAGAAAGCATGCCATACCATAAATATGTAAAGATAATGTGCATATTTTAGTATTGTTCTCATTTCAAAATAGATTTCAACAATTCTCTAAAAGTATATACAATTGGTTAAATATTAAAATTCTTAAATATAAGGAATTTGGGGTGAAAAGTAAGAGTTGCATAGCAGAATAAAACTAAACAGCATATACATATAGGTACTAATTATTTTAAGAAATAAAATATATTATTTATCAAAATTTAAGTTTGAGAGAATCAATTTTATAAAGCATGTCTTATTTCAGAGTTTAATCTTATTTCTGAACTGCTCTGAAGCTTAAGTAATATAACATTTAGCTATTCTAAAATGAAGTCAAAATGGAGAATTGTCTGCCCAATCATAGGAGTAGCAGCCAATGCTGTGAGATTTATTCTGTTCTTCCTTATGCATGTCTACTACTTTCATACAGAACATGATTAAATGCAAAGAGTAGTAATGTGCCTGGCTCACTTAATAAAGCTGTGAATGGTAAGATGTTGTTGTTGTTCTTATTGTTAGATGCTGTTGAGTCGGTATCCAACTCATAGCCGTCCTGTGTACAACAGATGAAACACTATTGTCAGTGCTTCTCTGCTATTTGTAGAGTTTCCAAAGGTAGATTGGTTTTTGGGAGTGGGTTGCCAGGCCCTTCTCCCTAAATGAGATATGCTGTTGTTGTTAGGTGCTGTCAATTTGTGTCCGACTCACAGCAAGGGAGGGTTTCAACAGCTAATTGTTTTGGGATTGCCTCAGGAGTGGATTGTCATATCCTTCACCCATTTTTACAGTGCTGGGAATCAAACCCAGGCAGAGCAGAGTTCTACCAACTGAGCTAAATCCCAGCCCTGAATGGTAAGACAGCTAACCTGAAAAGGTATTTATTTAGCGATTTTCAGATTCATTATCTACACAGGGACACCACGTTGAAAGTGGAAGACAGTCTAAGCAAACAAAGTCAGGTGGACACTGTGGTCCCTTGACCTGGCTCCCTATTTATTTACATATTTACTTGCTAATTAACTAATTAATTAATTAAGACAGGGTCTCCCTATGTAGCCCAGGCTGGGCTGGAATTCATGATCCTCCTGCCTCAGCCTCCTGAGTGCTGAGAGTACAGGTGTACACCAGCAGGGCTGGCTTCCTGTTTCTCTATTTAATGAGGCCATCCATGGCCCAGTGTTAATGGTTGATTTATGGAGAGAAGCCAGAACTGAGATATTTATATAAAATGTCATGAATTTTAAATGTTGGCAACAAATCTAATTTAAAAATTCATACTATGCAAATTAAAGAAAAACACTGTGGACCAGATTTGGTTTCACTAATTTGTAAATTCCAGGCTTCAGGGATTAATTTAGCCTGGTTAATTTTATAAGCTTCTTTTTGCACTCTGGGCAAGTCTCTACCTAGGTTACTAATCCTACCACAGCCAAAGCAATTTGTCAACCATTGTTTGTATGATTTTTCTTCAGTACCCTTTTTTCAAAGTATGGCCCTAAATCACCAGCATCTGTGAGCTTGTCAGAAATGCAAATATCTGGCCCACCCCAATCCTACTAAATCAGAAACCTTGGAACAGAACCAGAAAACCTGTGTTTTAAAAAGCCCCTTCGTATAATTCTGATGTCCACAAAAAGTTTGAGAGCCACTAATATACTTGAAGTAAAGGTAAGGCAGTCTCACCAAACAAGCACAGGCCTACTGGGTGGGTAATAAGATGAACTCCATACCAGCATCCCAGAGCTGGGCTCTCTGGTTATGGGACCCTCCAGACTGTGCTGGAATCATGACCTCACTGATGGACACTTTGGCATACCTCTTCTTAAAAGGTACAATTCCAAAGGTGCATGGAAACTCTCACAAGTGGAATTTGCTTTAGAATAGTGGCCAGTTTAGAGATTGGTGTCAATGGCTATTTGTTCATTCTAGCCAACTTCTTGAGAGGTGGTTAGTGCCAGCTAATGACATTCTCCCATTTCCTGTCTCACCCACCAACCTACTTTTCACAGCAGCCCTTATATTCTTTTGAGGGTCATCAGCACGTGAGTATAGACATCCTTGCACCTATTCTTCTAATGGGGAAATAGCTTCACCTTTACAAATAAGAGTCAAGATATATCTACAAGTGGCTAATCATTCTGAATGAAAAAGAATTCAGTTTTAAGTAAGTATATTTTCCATATCTACATGTGTGCTGACAAATACCAACGTTTCAACTGTGTGTGATATTTTACTTTAAAAAAAAACAAACAGTCTTATTATTTAGCCTACATTAGCCTGGAACACATTATATATCCCAGACTAGCCTTGAATTTGAGATTGTCCTGCCTCAGCCTCCCAAGTGCTGGGATTATAGGCATGCGCTAATTCACCTGGTTTATGCATGCTATTTTTATCCTTATGCTTGACATCTCATAAATAAAAGTGAGTGAAGTATCAGAAGCACTGCTTGGCACTAAAGAGATTTAGGCTCTTGTCTCATGTCTCTCTATTCATCTATGCACCCCTGGACTGGCCACCTGTGTGCCTCTTTTTCTCAGTTCGTAAAATGAAAGACTTGTACTGAATGCCGTCAGAGAGCTTTTCAGCTCTGAAAACATCCGATGATATTAAAGGCTTAGTGTTATGTGGGTTATGAGTCTTAGCTGAAGCTTCCTTAGTTGTTTGGCTATCTGTGGATTGTGTGTTCACATGCATTCCATTTAGATCACATGCTATGAGCTCATTTACTGAACTTTTATAGTAATACTTAAGCATTTATTATATTGCTTTTCATCTTCAAAGCACTTAACATACTTATGAATCTTTCCAGCAATACTTTGAGGTACCTAAGTATTACTAAAACAGGAAGGGAGAGAAGGGGGAAAGAGAAAGATTGATTAGAATGATATAGTGAGTTACCTGTGGTTAAAGGAAGAGAATATATCAGGGCCATACAGGTAAAAGTAAATATAATTTTCAAAAGAAAATATATGAGAGCCAACATTAAACTTGATTCTCTATGTCATCTTAATATTAGATCTTGGAATCAAAACCTTCCTTCCTCTGAACATTCTTACAGTTAAGCTTAGCTGTTCCTCCTTGCTCTACTTGAGGATTCTCTCTAATCTTTATAGGATGAAGACATTTTGATGTTGCCTGCCTTCTAAAAGGGCAAAAGTCCATTTTTTCCAAGTACAGTGCTGAGTGTGTAACTAAAATTTGCTGTTGGAGATGATGAGTCCTTCCTTATTTTAAGCCCATCTAACCAAAATCAGAGGGAAACATTTCTGTGGTGATAAAATGAAGTTTTCTATTGCAAGAGAACAGCAAATCCATGCAATGTGTACTTTTAGCTGCTGGCTCACAAGTTTGCAGTTTTACAGTTTTTCTGTTGCTTACCAGATAGCAAAGCCTTTTAAAATAATGCCAAACACATGTTGAACTTTGGTAACATTTGCTAGTTAATGAAAATTTAATTCTGAACAGGATGTATAATCAGAGTCCAAGTAATGAAGGTACTGTCTAAAAATTTTACATTTAGCTAGAGAATTCATAATCTGACATTGAAAGAAGAGTAAGGCTAGAGGGAGAGGTAGTGGCAGAGGAATGGCAGGGAGAAAGGAAAGGGAAAGAAAAGGAACATGAGTTCTCTGGCCAACACTTGTAACTGGGCATGAATTTTGCTTGGGAAGTTTCCATCTAGCCCCCAGCACCCTCCAGAGATGTTCAGAGAGCCAGGAAGATTAGCACTGAGAGGAATGCCTAGAGAACCTATGTGAAAGATCCTCTTTTTCTAAATTAGATCACTGTCCTCATAAAGCTACACATTTAAAAATCAGTTCAGATTAGACTTTTCACCTCTGATAGCAGAGAATTCGTTTCTCTGTAAATTCTTTTTTTTTTTTTTTTTTTTTTTGGCAGTACTGGGGGTGGAACCCAGGGCCTCACAATTGCATGCTTTGCAAGTGTTGGACCGCTGAGCTGCACCCTCAGCCCATTTTTTTTTTTTTTTTTTTTTTTTTTGGCTTTTTGAGACAGGGTCTCGCTAAGTTAGGCAGACTGCCTCTGGTCTCAAACTTGCCATCCTCCTGCCTCCACCTCCCCAGCCGCTGGGATTACAGGTGTGTGCCACTGCGCCCAGCTCTAAGTTCTTAATTTAATATATTGCAATTTTAGAGATGTTTCATGGTAATATACATTTGTGAAATATCTTCTTAAGCTTTAAAGTATTTATGTATAATCCTATATTTTCTGATTTGTATCAAAAAAGCCCTGAAACTGGGTTATCAACATTTAATAATTGCCTCACTGTGTTTCCAAGTTGTACGATCTTCTCCTGGCATCTATTTTAGGTTGTCTGCCCTGGAACTTGTTATAACTCCTCTGCTCACACTGTTGCAAAAACATGCATTTACTTCTCCAAATACTTGAATGTTTTTATATCTATTGGCTCACCAAAGTTTATTTTCCAAAAGTACCAAAATTTGCGATCACCTGAAAACGTGCTGTTGAGGAGTTAGGGAGAGAGAGGTCTGCTGTTAGCTGCTAGCTAAGCTGCTCCTGGCTGGCACTTGCACGAGGTCCCAGAAAACCTTGTGCCTGATGCTCATCTTAGCAGATTCCGAAAGCTGATGTTTTTCTCTTGATACAGGATTGAGAGGGCTTTGATATGTCTAACTTTCTCAGGCTAATCTTCTCAATGAGAGACTTGTTTAGAGATGTTTAAAAATCGTCGTGTGAAATAAAGAATAGATTTTTTTTAAAAAGTTGAATGGCTTCAGAGAATTCTTGGAGCTGAAGATATCCTGGATCAGTAATCAGGTTTCTTGGTGAGAAAAGAATCACCACATACAATGCAAGCTGGCAAATCTTGTGAGTTATTTCATCCAGGCAGTGGAAGAGCCAGGAAAATAGTCTTGTCTTTATTAGTGACTGGAAGTCACTTGAAGTCCTCAGGAGCCTCTCCTTTTTACACAATGGTAAAGGAATGTTTGCAAATTTTTACTTTGCAGTTTTTACTTCTCATGACATTGCACCTGTCCCAGTGGAAGTAATTTCTCTGTGGTCCATAAATCTGGTCCTTCCTAACTTACTACATTCTGCTTTGTATTTTGACTGTCTACATATCTTATTTGCTGTATTAAATTTAAGCTCTTCCAGGGAAAAATCATATTCTATTAATCTCTATCTTTTTTATGCCTATAATTCTGCCTTGCATACAGGAGAGACTCAATATTTGTGACTTCTCTATTTATTCTATTTGCCATTCTATTCCATCACTCTGACTCTCTCTCCGTCTGTTATTTATTTCTTTTATTCTGAGACAGTGTCTTCTGTGTAGGCCAGGCTGGCCTTGAACTCAGCCTCTTCAGTGCTAGGATTATAAATGTATACCACCATGCCTGGCTCTTTTTTCCTTTTTCATCAAGTAGTTCTTACTATGAGGTATTTGAATAGTAATCTTGACTGCCAGAAATCACTACTGCTAGTGTTCAACTGTTTTTTCCCATGGATCCATAATGATTTTCAAAGAAGCACATCATCAAGTATGAAACAGTATAGTTGGAAATAGATTAGGTAGCCAATAAGGCTTTAGCCACAAAAAGAAATGCAAAGTACCATTATTTCTTCAGAGATTATAGGAAGTGTAGTAGAATGTTGTTGTTGTTGTTAGGTGCCATCGAGTTAGTATCCGACTCATAGCAACCCTCATAGGGTTTTCAATGGCGACTGTATCGGGATTGCCTTGGGAGTGGAATGCCAGGCCCTTCTCCCATTTTTGCAGTGCTGGGAATTGAACTCAAGACCTCAGAGACTGCAGTGCAGCGCTCTACCAACTGAGCTAAATCCCAGCCCGTGTATTAGAATACCAACCATAAATTGCTAAATTCAAAATTCTTCTCACATAATGATTTTTTTCACATACTCTTAAGAGTGCCAGAATGTAGCATTGAGGGCCTATATATTTCAAATCTGTTAGAATATGTTTCATTGGGAGTTTGCTTAGCCTCATTGTGAGATGCAGCATTGACTTAGCCACACCATTTCTTAGAATGAATTTTAAAAGGAAAAGCAATGAAAATATCTAGGGCTATACTGTACTTAATATTAAGCAGCTTTTAAAACTGAGTTCAGTTACCTGCTTTCCTCATTCTACTCAACTTCACTGACTCTTTAAGTTCTATCTTATTTTTGTATTTAAAAAAATTAAAACAAGTAATACCATCCCACGGTTCAAAAACCTAAAGGCATAAAAACTATTCAGAAATTATTCATCTATCCACGTTCCTTCTCTGACCACCTCCCTATCCCTCTCTTTTTTCACTAATATTGGCGACCTCTTTATACTGTACATAAAGAGTTTCGTCCCTCTCCTTTATAGCCAGAATGTTGCATTGTAAGGATGTCTCATAGTTAATATAATCAGCCTTCTATCATTATACATTTAGGTTGTTTCTAATGTTTTGCTACTATAAATAATGATTCAATGAATAAATAATTACAAATAAATTTGTAATATTTGTATTTTTACAAATAAATTTGTAATATTTGTATTTGTAAATATTTATAAATATTTATTACAATATTTATTCAATATTTACAAATAAGTAAGTACATTGGTAGAATAAATCCTCAAAAATAGAACTGAAGAAAGAATTTTTGTGTGCATTCGTTTGTTAATGTCATCATCCAGGTTGTCCAAAAACACAGATCTAGCAGCAGAGAGTGGCTATTTCTCTAACAGTACATTTTCAAACTTTTGGACTTTTGCAAATCTCCTATATTACAGATAGCATGTCAGTGTAATTTTACTTTTATGTCTAATTATGAATGAGGCCTGTGTCTATTCATATATGTAAGAATCATTTATATTTCTATTTTTGAACTATCTGTTCATATTATTTGCCCACCTGTGGGTTATTGTTCCTTTTATTATTGATTTTGTTGTCATTGTTAGGTGCAATAGAGTCAGATTAGACTCATAGTGACCCTCATAGGGTTTTCAATGGCTAATTGTTTCGGGATTACCTTGAGAGTGGACTTCCACATCCTTCTCCTATTTTTGTGGTACTGGGGATCAAACCCATGTCTTCAGGAAGTACAGAGCAGTGCTCCACCAACTGAACTAAGCTCCAGGCCCTTATTGATTTTAGGATCTCTTTATATACAGGAAAATAAGTACTTTCTAATTTATCAGCCTTTTATGACTTCAATTTTTTTGAGTTATATTTAGAAAAATCTTTTGTGCTCAATCATTTTAAAGGATTTTCTTATGTCTTTTTCTTTTCTTTTTTCTTTCTTTCTTTTCTCTTTTCTTTCTTTCTTTCTTTCTTTTTTTTTTTTTTTCATTATTGGCAGACTGAACCCATGGTCTCACACAGACTTTGCAAGCACTCTATCGCTAAGCTCCACCCCCAGACCCTTTTTGACTTTTTTTCTTGAGAGAGGGTCTCACTAAGTTATACAGGCTGCCTCTGGCCTCAAACTCACCATACTCTTGCCTCTACCTTCAGAGTTACTGGCATTATAGATGTGCACCACCGTGCCCAGCTCTTAGGTTTTTTGCTAAGCAGTTCATTTTTCATGTTTAAATAAATCCTTGAGCCCTATGGAATTTATCATGGTGGATAATATCAAATACAGATTAATAAATTATCTTTTGACATAATCGGGAAAACTAAGATGAAGCTTTGCTATAGTTTGTAATAGAAATCGAATCTGTCTATTAGTGAATGGCTCAGATTGGTTGTCTACAATGATTATTCAATCAAAACTGTTCTTTGGTTTGTATTAGCTCTATATCTTCCAACTCCCAAACTCAAAATTTCAACTTTGAAATAACAAAGAGGATTAACTCCTCAAAAGACAAGCATAGACAATCATCATTAGTGTAATTTTTCATATTATGAGTGCCTTATAGTTCTACAGCACTAGAGACAGTTCTACAGCACTAGAGACAGTTTGAGTTCGACAAATTTTCATAGTTTGATATGATGGCAAGACCTGAAAGCACCCAAAGGGAAATACAGAACAAATATCGAGTTAGATATAAAAAATCAACAGCATATAGTTCCAATGAGATATATAGATTAAAGGAAAGCATTACCAGTGGATA
>VMDO01003057.1:105335-151937 GCA_007922755.1 Pedetes capensis
ACTATTGTCAGTGCTTCTCTGCTGTTCATAGGGTTTTCAATGGCAGATTGATTTTTGGGAGGGGGTTGCCAGGTCCTTCTCCCAAGCCTACAGCTTCTGGTGTTCCCAGGCGGTCTCCCATCCAGGTACTAACCAGGCCCGACCCTGCTTAGCTTCCGAGATCTGACGGGATCGGATGTCACAGGGCTACAGCTGCAGGCTTACCAGTGGCTAGAAGTTCTAATTTAAGTGGAAAGTCTCATTGAAGATACAAATTTTGACTTTACTTTTGGAGGGAAACAGCTCAAAATGCCAGTGAATCAGGAGCATGAGTGGCTTGGTAGTAGAATGATTCTTGAAGCTCCTATACAGATTTTTATTGAAGAGGATACAAAGCAGGTACGACATGTTGACAGCATTTGCCATCACTTTTAAAGGCCTACTTAGGGAAACTAAGCATGAAAGAGTCCACATGTTCCTAAGATAAGACAGTACAATAGAGCTGTTACTAGGATCCTCTATCTCACCCAAGATAACAGGCACTTAAAGTTGGCCAGGCCAACAAGAACAGATGCAAAAGGACAAACTGTTTATAATCCCAAACTCCACACCACCCTGTTCACACTGGGAAGAACTGCTCCTGGTTAAGATGGTGAGGAATAACCACAAAGAATGAGAGGTTTGTGGATTATTGGTAGCTTTGAGTTGCCCTCAGAGTAAAGGCAATTAAGGAAAAATTAATTGGGAAAAGCTTTAGTAATGGAGTAAATTACTTCTGGGAAAGTTCTAAATGTCTTAGATGCTTGTGTTGACCATTTAAGGAACTCTGAAAATAGTGGAGAGAAAATTGGATTGTATGCCAAAAGAACTCATTTGATTCTGGTCCTTCCAGTTAGCTACCTGTATAAGTTCGAGCAAATCACTCACTCTTTTTGGTCTTATGCCCTATTCAGTTTTGATCTAGTAATAAAAAATCATAAAATTTCAGTGGTTTGCAACAGTAAAGAATAGTTTGTTTTTCACTTTCTTGGCATCTGAGAAGAAGGATTCAATAGATGCATGTTTTCCCTAAATGTTCTCTTTATTCCATATCAAAGGAGTTGCCCTTCTAGGACATGTGAGCTGGTGGCATGGGGAAGAGAACAGAGAGTTAGATAACCACAAGATGACTGTTAAAGCTTCTCCTTGGCCTTACTAAAGGCAATGATCCTATCATGCTAATGGCCAGATAAACCGCATGGCCAAGCCCCAATGTCATTAGGGGAGACATCCATACTCCTTCTGGAAGCAGCATTATATGTTACATGGCAATGGATGGAATTACTGTATCCTTTCATAGAAAAGAGGAATGAATATCTGGAAATAGTGATACAATCTGTGCCAGTCTCTGACCATAATTTTGTCATTCCTTCTAGAATTACAACATAATACTCTCTCTGATCTTCAGATATTAAATGAGACTTAGATGATTTCCGCCATTGTTTCTGTTCAGAAATTCTGTGATTTTTGTAAATATTCATTTTGAATTGTCAGTATGGTTATAGGAAAGGAATTCTGTCTCTGCTTAAAGGCAGAGTCCTTTTTTTTTTTTTTTTTTTTTTTTCCTGAAACTAGGTCTCCCTATGTAGTCCAGGCTGGCCTTGAACTCATGATTCTCCTACCTTAGCCTCCCAGTGCTGGGATTATAGGCATATACCTGCAGGGTCCACTTTCTATCTCTACTTCTATGAGTGCCTAAGGTATGATGAATGATAAATATACCTGGTTATAGTTAGTTAAATGATCTCATTTTACTAAGATGTTGATTGGTGTAGTTTGGATTAGAACTCAAGTTTTGGATTCAATCCTCTAGCACAAATGGTCTTATATACATAGATTTCAGTTTCTTAAATTCATTTGGCAGTATAATACTTTTAAAATTATAACATGTTGAAGACACAGAACCACAAAAACAAATAAACAAACAAAAACTTTAAGGTAATAAATATTTACACGGATTTTTGTTTGTTTGTTTGGTTTGAGACAGGTTCTTATTATGAGGCTGGCCTTGAACTTGCCATTCTCCTGCCTCCGCTTCCCAACTAGTGCCGCCACACCAGGATGCTACTGTTTTAAGATATGTAGATTGTGGTAATTTTTAAATTTTTGTATTTTTTTGTTTTTGTTTTTGTTAATGCTGGTTTTTTTTTTTTTTTTTTTTTGCTTTTTTGCGACAGTTTCCTTATGTAGCCCAAGCTGGTCATCAACTCCTAATCCTCCTGCCTTGGCCCCTCAAGTGCTGGGATCATAGCCACTATGCTCAACCTTGATAATTTTTTATCCAGCAATAGATAATTGACCTACTGGTTGACACAGAATACCCAGATCCTAGATGATTTCAGGTTAAAATATACATTATATGAAAGAAAGCAAATCTTTCTTGGTCTTAATTTCATGCCATGTCTTTTACTATGTCTTTTCCAAATACTTTGCACCTTTGCATCTTCTTCTTTGTTCCATTCTGACCACATACTTGGAATCCCTTTCCACATTCTTTATCTGGTGAACTCTTTTTTTTTTTTGGTGGTACTGGGGGTTGAACCCAGGGCCTCGTGCCTGCATGCTTTGCATGTGTTTTACTACTGAGCTGCACCCCCAACCCCCTTTTTTTACTTTTTGAGACAGGATCTCACTAAATTATATAGACTGCCTCTGGTCTTGAACTTACGATCCTCCTGCCTCTGCCTCCCGAGTTGCTGGGATTACAGGCATGCACCACTACACTTGGCCCGGTGAACTCTTTATCAGACTTTAAGACTTAACTTAAGCCTTCTCTATCATTTGGGATGAAGTTCATGTGACTAAAGATCCACAATTAACCTGTAGTAGTGACTTAAACAAAAGACCAGGTTTATTACAGTTATTGTTCTTTATGTAAAAATATCTTGGACATAGGCAGTCCAATCCATTATAAATGAATGTGTTACAAAAATTAAAATCTTCTAGGCACAGTTCCTTTTAGTTCGTGGCTGTACATATAGGTCCTTTCTTCACACACTAAGATGGCAGCCAGAGCACCATCTTTCACAAATGAATTCCAGGCAGCAACATAAGGAACAGGAGGAAAAAGTGGCAACATATGTGTATCAGTTGTTTGAAAATAAATGTCATTGAATCTGTCATTCAATATTTCTTTCACATCTCACTGGTCACATGGTCCTACTTCATCTACAAGAGAGGCTGGGAAATGAATTCTTTTTGGGCTGGACCTATTTCTAGCTAAAAATTGGAAATTCTGTTACTAAAGAAGAAATGGGCAAGTTCAGCCTGGTGGGGATGTGACATTGGAGGAGACAACAGCAGCCTTGTTCAAATCTTCCCTGTCCTCTGAGGTTCACTGCATCCTTCCCGGGGTTCCTGCTACCCTGTGAATGCCTCACTGGGAAGATGTATTTGTCTTTAATGATCAAAGGAGGTTTGCCTTAGTTTGTTTGGACTGCTATAAGAAATACTATAGACTAGTAGCTTATAAACAACAGAAATTTGTTTCTCACATTACTAGAGGGTGGGAAGTCCACGAGCAAGGCACTCACACTGCCTGGTGAGAGAGATCACTCCTCATAGTGACTTCTAGCCCTACTCACACATTGGAAGGGGCTGAAGAATTCTCTTGGGCATCTTTTATAAGAGCACTAATCTCCCAATTTGGATGGCACCTAAAAACAACAACAACAATCTCATTCATAGTTTATAGCCATACCACCCTGGCATCAGATCTCCTCAGATCTTAGAAGTTAAGCAGGGTTGGGCCTGTTTAGTACTTGGATAAGAGACTACCTAGGAATACCACCAGGTGCTGTAGTTTTGGGGGAAGGACCTGGCAACCAACTCCCCAAAAAATCAGCCATCAAAAACCCTATGAATAGCAGAAAGCACTGACATAGTCCTAGGCATGGCACAGTGTTGGAGAGTGTTTTGTTCTGTTGTACATAGGGTTGCTATGAGTTGGACTCAACTCTGTGGCACCTAACAACAATCTCATTCATGAGGAATCTGCCTTCATGATCTAATCTCTTCTAAGAGTCCAATTGCTGAAAGCAATTATATCAAGGATTAGGTTTCATTTCATACATTTTGGTAGGATACAAATACTCAGACGATATCAAGATTTTTGATAAATATGCATTTAATGTTTACACAAATAAATGAATGATGTGTCAGTTAAGGGCTGTGAGTGTTAATCTGTCCCTTCTTTGAACTTCTTAGGAGAGGTAGTCACTATTATTTTTCACTTATCTCAAAATTCCAGAGAGAGTCCAACAAAATGCTGTTTTCCTGGGCTACTCAATCATTAACCTAAAATCTTTTTTATGGTGAATTTCTCAGGATAATTGCCTTTGACTGCAGGAACATTTTAATCTTGTTCCAAAACAAAATACAGCAAACTTCCATTCTGCTAAGTCATATTACTTTTGTCATGTTCAATCTCAAAAATATATAATTCAGGATACGGACTTCACCACAGAAAAGGTGACACAAGACCCCGTTGAGTCCCCTGAACTATCAGAGTCCTGTTCAACAGGTATAGCTGTTTGAGGTGGCAAGCACAGTATAGGAGAATCATGAAGATGCCCTTTCCCTTTAACTCAGCCATTCCAATCCTGGAAGTTCATACTGAAATAAGAAATTTGATAGAAAAGAAATTATTGTATTAGGATGTTCCTTGTTGTATCATTTATAGCATATTAGAAATCAATTGGAAACACACAGTTCAATAATGGGCAGCTGATTTAATATTGTATGATGTTTCAATGCAATGAAAGATTGAGAAAATTATGGAAACATGGCAAAAGAATCATGATTTCTTGTTAAGCAAAAGAGAAAAACAAACTATGAAAGTGCATGTTCTCTATGACTCCAACCACGCAAAATGTCTATTGAAAAAAAAACATGGAACTATAAAACAGCAGTTTGCTAAAGTAGTAGGTTATTTTTCTTTTCAGGAAAATACTTTAATGCTCTTTTGTTACCTTAGCATACATATATGATAAAAAATTCTGCAGAAGTGATTATTGAATCCTGTAACAAGCTAATGGGTAACATACTACTTGTCTTAGGGTATATTTTGTGTTTGTGGTGGCTGGAAGAATGTTATACTTAGAAACTACTTAACCAGTTTCCTGACCTGATTCTCTTATATTTCTAAAACAATCAAATAGTAAGTATTTCTCATTATTGGCCATTGAAGGAAAGGATGAGTTGAAGTGAGTCTCAGTATATCCCAAGTCTGGTACCCCCATCTGATTAAGAACAGGATTAGGAGTGTGACAAAATGAACCATTAGTTAACAATATCCCACTTTCTTGTAAGTAAATTATAACTTAACTTTAGAACTCACAGCAAGTGCTTTACAGCATATAGATAGAAACAAAGGCACAATACATTTATCTTTTTTCTTTTATTAACATTGCTTAACTTTTTTAAAAAAGCATATATGTATATCTTTTCCAGGATCTACATGCTGTAAATCTAGTAAGAATTTTGAGTCAACTTAACTAAAATTATTTCTTTCCTTTTATCCAAATTATGGGGTTTATACTTGTGAATATTTTATTAAAGGGTACTATGGTCTGGTGTACCCTGCCTGCAGCCATAACCCTTTGGTATCGATCCCTTCAGATCTCAGAAGCTAAGCAGGGTTGGGCCTGGTTAGTACTTGGATGGGAGACCGCCTGGGAATACCAGATGCTGTAGGCTTGGGAGAAGGACCTGGCAACCCCCTCCCAAAAGTCAATCTGTCATTGAAAACGCTATGAACAGCAGAGAAGCACTGACAATAGTGTTTACCCTGTTGTACAAAGGGTTGCTATGAGTCAGATACCGACTAGATGGCACCTAACAATAACAACAACAACAGGGTCTGGTGTGGTGGTGTATGCCTGTAATCCCAGTGACTGGAAAGGCTGAGGCAGGAGGATTGCAAGTTTGAGGTCAGAGGGCAGCCTCTGTAATTTAGCAATCCTGGCTCAAAATTAAAGAAACAAAAGTAAAAAGTGGGCAAGGGGTGAAGCCCAGTAGTAGAGCACTTGCAAAGTATCTGCAAGGATGTGGATTCAACCCCCCAAGTGCCAAAAAAGAAAAAAAAAATGACTAGGATAGCCCGGCACAGTGGCACATATATAATCCCAGGAACTCAGGAGACAGAGGCAGAAGGATTGCAGGTTTGAGGCCAGAGATAGCCTGTGCAATTTAGAGAGACCCTGTCACAAAAATAAAAATAAAGAAAAGGTTGGATGGGAGTCACGCAACTCAGTGGTAGAGTGCTTGCCTAGCATGCATGAGTTCTGGGTTCAACTCTCCAGTATATATATAAAAAAATAGTGACTAAGATAAAGGGCCTCATCCTTGTCCTTATTCTATAAATTTACAGGATTTTAGAGTTCTTCTAGAGATTGGGCAGTTGGTTGCCAGAAAATTACCTCATTCTCTGTTGTGACTTATAGTGCACACAAATAGGAAATGGTGCTTATGGGAGACATGGTTTCATGGGGTGGCTTTTTTAAAGTAACAGTTGTATTGAGCTATAATTCTCATATATAAAATTCACATACTTAAAAATACACAATTTAATGGATTTTAGTATGCTTACAGATTTATGCACCCATTACCACTAACCAACTTAAAATATTTTCACTACCCCAATTTGTAGTCACTTCTCATCCTCTCCCATCTGCACCCTCAACTTTCTCTCTGGAATAGCTATATAAATGCTAGCAAAGCCACTGGATTGATTCTCTCTCTCTCTCTCTCTCTCTCTCTCTCTCTCTCTCTGTCGGGGGGGGCGGGGCTGGAGTTTAGCTCAGTTGGTAGAGTGGTGCATTGTACTCTCTGAGGCCCTGGGTATGATCCCTAGCCAAAAAAGTGGAAGAAGGATGTGTCAGTCCACTCTTGAAACGATCTGAAACAATCAGCCATTGAAAACCTTATGAATAGCAGAGAAGCACTATCAGAGTGCTGGCAATGCATGGCACAGTGTCAGGGAGTGTTTCATTCTGTTGTACAAAGGGTCACTGTTGTATACAACTCATAGTGACCCTCATAGGGTTTTCAATGGCTGATTGTTTTGGAATTGCCTTGGGAGTGGATTGCCACATCCTTCTCCCAACAACATTATATATAATAAATTATATATATATATATACACACATACATACATGCATACATACATACACACAAATTTATATATGTACACAATCTCTTTCTTCATATGTATGCACATATATTTATATATATGTAAATATGCACATGCCTGTATGTATGTACGCATGTATAAAGAGGGTCTTTCAGATTGCAAAAAGACAGAGATATTCAAACATTCAGGTAAGTTTAGGTGTTAGAAATGTAATATAAAGGCAAATGTATAAGTACGGAAGTGCAAGAAGTCGTCTTTGCCGGTCACATGGAGAATTAGAATGTGACTGGGAGACATATGTGGAATATGTTAAATTGTGGTCCTGGATCCAGCATCCCTGGGTTTAAAGTGTCTTCATTTCCCATTTCCTCTATGTGTGATCTTTGGTAGGTCACTCAACTACTGTGCTCCTGTGGTTTCCTTTTTTTTTTTTTTCCCAGTATTGGAGGGTTGAACCTAGGGCCTCAAGTGTTTCACCATTGTGCTATACTCTCAGCCTCTTTTGTGTTTTTTGTTTGTTTTTTGTTTGTTTCTGTTTTACAATAGGGTATTGCTAAATTACACAGGCTGCTTCTAACCTTGAACTTGTAATCCTCTGGCCTATCTTCTGAGTAGCTGGCATTATAGGCATGTGCCATGGTGCCAGCCTCCATTTCCTCATTTTTAAGATGAGAATGGTGGGGTAGCCTGCACCATGAGACTGATAGCCAGGCTTAGAGGAATGATACATACAGAGAGAACAGTACTGACCCACAGTAAGTGAATTTATGTCAATGATTGTTACTGATGATTTCAGATGTCTCTGCTGATTGAATTGTTTGTTTTTTGTTGAAACCAGCTATTTATTGGCTTTGTGGATGGTTTACACATTGGGATGACTCCATTTAAAATCAGTAAGACACAATTTCTGTCTCTTTTCTATCAAACTCAGGATTTGCCTCGTGATTTCTATTCTGTTACCTTCTATGGGCTTTTCCCTCCCTCCTTCTCTTCCCTTCCTTCTTTCTTTCCTTCTTTCCTTCCTTCCTTCCTTCCTTCCTTCCTTCCTTTCTTTCTTCCTTTCTTTCTTTTCTTCTTTCTTTCCTTTCTTTCTCTCTCTTTCTTTCTCTCTCCCTTTCTTTCTTCCTTCCTTCTTTCCTTCCTTCCTTCCTTCCTTCCTTCCTTCCTTCCTTCCTTCCTTCCTTCTTTCCAACACCAGAGTATAGGTAAGGTCTATTGCAAATGAATGGTAAACTCTTAAGTAATAAGAGCAGAAAATAGCTGAGATAGTTATTGCCCAGAGTTATTGCCCAGAGCCTAAGCTAATTTAATAGTTTAGTTTGTACCTCTCCAGGAGAAATACCTGGGGTCATTTTTTTTTTATAAAATAAATTAATGGATTTGTTTGATATACTTCAAAAGAATGGGCCCATTGGCAGAAATGGTATGATTTTTTTTAAATTTTAACCTGAGAACTCAGGTCATCATTAATCTCAGTTAAGGCCTGGGGCGGATTGGAACATTACCCAGATGCTGTCCAAAGATTCTCTTTCAGGTGTCCTGGGAGATTGTGTCCCATGTCATGGTTGGAAGCAAGAAATATGTTTGTAATCTGTTTTCCTTCCTATAGGTCATTTAACTTTTGGTAGGGATCATGAAGTTCTCTTTTTTTCTCTGGCCTGCCAATGTCTATCTCTCTAGCATTCTTACCTCAAGAGCTGGTACCCTAAAATCATTTAAGTGAGTGGGTGTGGATTCTCTCAGTTTACTTCCTGCTGAGCTGAGGCTAACAGAAAATCTGACAGACTGAACATTCCTAACAGAATAGAGAGTGTTGGCCAGGCGTGGTGGTTCATGCCTGTAATTCCAGTGACTTGGGGGGCTGAGGCCAGAGGCAGCATGGGTAACTTAAGTGAGACCCCGTCTCAAGAAAACAAGTAAAAAAAATGGGCTGGGGGTGCATCTTAGTGGTAGAGCACTTGCAAAGCATGTCCGAGGCCCTGAGTTTGACCCCCAAGTACTACCAAAAAAAAAAAAAATACCCACACACACCCACACCCACACCCCCCGACACACACACATACACACACATATACATCCATCCATCCATCCAATGCCAGTGCTGAGTAACATCAACCCTGGTTCTGAATTAGCCTGTGGCAGCAGGGTCACATGGCATAGAAACTGGCCACACACACACACACACACACACACACACACACCCCACACACACACAGAGGAAGAGGTGTCACTTGGTCAAAACTCTCTGTGGCTTCTGAAAACAGGGAGGTATAATTTTCTGGCTCCTTGTAGGGAACATCCAATATACTATCATGACATAAGAAGATAGTTTCTATTTTAAGCGAGAAAAGTAGAATAAAAAATGATATGATATAATTAAAATAGTGAAAACAGAAGAACCAATTTTAAAAAATAATATAATTTGCATGATTTAGGTAGTCACAATGCTATTTTTCTTTTCTAACTCTTAGTATAATCAAATTTTCTCTGATCTATAGATACTACTTTATATAATGCACTTAATATTTTTAAGGTATAAATAAAAGTATTTTAAAAAATATAACCATTTTAGCCAGGCATGGTGGCACACTCCTATAATCCTAGCACTTAGAAGGCTGAGGGAGGAGGATTGACACAGGTTTGAGGCCTGCCTGGTCTACATAGTGAGTTCCAGACCAGCCTGGGCTTTGCCATGAGACCCTGTCTGAAAACAAACAAACACCAAACTTACACATATACACACGCACACACTCACATTTATCACAGAATGTGGTAGCACACACCTGTAGTCCCAGCACTTGGAAGGCAGAAGCAGGAGGATCATGAGTTTAGGGTCAGCCTGCTCTACACAGTGAATTCAATGCCAATCTGACATATATAGTAAGACTGTCTAATACACACAGATGCGCACACACACGTTTTATACACACGCACACACACACACACACACACACATATATATATACCTGCAGCTGTACCACTGTGGCATCTAATCCTGTTAGATCTTAGAAGCTAAGCAGGGTCGGGCCTGGTTAGTACTTGGATGGGAGACTGCCTGGGAACACTAGGTGCTGTAGGCTTAGGAGAAGGACCCGGCAACCCACTCCCCCAAAACAGCCAGCCATTGAAAAACTCTATGAATAGCAGAGAAGTACTAACGATACTATTTCACCTGTTGTATGTAGGGTTGGACACCAACTCAAGGGCACCTAACAACAACTATATATATATATATATGTATATATATGTATATGTATATATATGTGTATATATACGTATATATATGTGTATATATATACATATACATATACATATATATGCACACCATATATATGATATATATATATCATATATATCACCATTCTTTGGATGCTACAGGTAGTCTACACTACTTAGCAAGATCTTATCTCAAAAAAATAAATAAATAAATAAGGGACTAGGGGTGCAGATCAGTGGTTAAACACTTGCTTAGCATGTACGAAGTCCTGAGTTCAACCCCCAAGTACTTTAGACAAAGAAATAAAGAAAAGCAGGGATTGTGGTTAATTATGTAGACAATTTAGGTTGGGGATTTTATATTTAAGAGAGAAAAAAAGACGTTTTAGAAGGATTTCTTACTTGTTAATATTCCTCCTCCTTGTCTAATTGATACAATTTTATCCTCTTTGCCATACATGTACATGGAAACCATATAGAGCCCTTGGTACCCTGCTTATTCTGGACATGCTGACTCTTTAAAATAGGGTTAAAAAAATCTCTGTACTTGGAGACATCTATGACATATGGCTCATAGTTTATTTCCCAGCTGTTTTCTGTTAACCTTGACTCTGGGAATTTTTTTCCCAAATAATTTATATATCAAGGCAGGATGCAGGTCAGCAGGGAGTTGTATTTTGGATGTGAGGATGTTCAGGCACAAAGCATGCACAGACAACAGGATTACTCTAGCAAATTAAAGATGGGTGTTTGTTCCTACTTTTCAATTCTTTCTCACCCTCCCATATGTTTCTTTCTCTTTTTACTCTTTTGCCTTTATCAAGCTTTCACACATGCTCCCTTTCACCCTAATCTGAATGACTTATGTTTCCTAAAGCTCTGTGGGCAAAAGCTGCACCCCTTTTAAAGTCGCAAGATTATAGGAATAATTAATTAAAAACAGCAGGCTTTTACCTGATGTCTTCAGGATGACTTTTAATTATGCTAAATGGCCTACTTTTTCTAATAGGGATGTTCGGTAAACCCTGCACATGATTTTCCCATACTGCCCTTGCAGACAAACCCAGTGTCCAGCAGGATTCTGTTGCTTGCCAGACCAAATCCTTTCTCTGCAACAAAGCCTGCCATTGTGTCCCCATGAAGCCTCACTGATCTTTCCCAAAGGGCCTTTTAGAACATGTGCACACTTATTTCCATTCCCCAATGTGCTGGACGCAATAATAGCCAGAGAACCATGGTAACTTGCCTTCACCTCGGCCTGTGTGTTAATGCTGTCTGCTGCTCTCTGAAAGCCATATCTGGCAGCTGGACTCTGTGTGTGTGTGTGTGTGTGTGTGTGTGTGTGTGTGTGTGTGTGTGTGTGTGCAGTTGGGGGAGGGCGATCTCTGGCCTTTTGTAGGGTGGTGAAGGAGGAATAAAGAGCTGAAGAAATGACAAGGTGTCAGTGTCCTCATTGACTCAGCTGTTCAGGGGCCTAATCCCTGCTCACAACTGGATGTCCAAGGGATTGCAAGCAGGGCTCCCCTCCTGGCTACCTTCCAACTGTTTCCAAATGCACTTGAGAAAGTTCCGTGTGATTTTTTTTTCAAGTAGCACCTGCTCTCACAATCCAACAGCAACTTTTTTTCTTCTCCATTATATTGTACATCTGTTATTTTGCTGACATGGAAGCTAGCATAACAATTAGATTCATTACTTGCCCAGTAAATTGATTCCAGCTAAGCTTTAAAGATCCCAGCGTATTCTTTGAGCATTTATCCACTGAAAGAACAAATTAAGAAATCCTGCCTATGAAGGCTGTTTGGGGTTCGATCAGTGACATGTCATTCATTTAAGTTTCTTTCATTTCAAAGTGGCGATGAGATGAAATTAGAATGCCTGAGTGATATTAAGAGGATGAGAGGTGTCTGGAAATCTTTTCTTTAAAAAAAAAAAGGTTTTTTTTTTTAGCTTTCTCTTAAGTGAAAGTATATTTTAGGAAAGTACTTTTAAAGTCCTTAATTTTCCATCTGCAGAACAATTTTAATAAATGGAGATCTTGATGGAGTAGCAGTTGCTTTTTTTTTTTTTTTTTTTTTTGCTTCTTTTTTCAGTACTGAAAACAAAGAAATAGGTTCTTCTCAAGTGCTGTATTTTTTTGTTAGAATTAAAATGGAAATCTACTTGGGAGTACTTGGGTGGGATGGGGATGGGTGAGGAGGAAGGATGATTTGAAAGCAGTCTCCTCTCCTGAAGCACACGTCTCAGCTCAGCCCTAGACACCGCCTTGGGGCGGGGGGCTTTGTGGTAAACAATCAAGTTTCACAGAACAGAACATCTTTGGAAAGGAAGAGCATAAATGAAATGATTAAGAAGGTTATGGCTGGAGATGCCGGGTCCCCAAAAGAGAGTTAACGGAGATGAAGAATGTTTTTATCCCAGTGGGGAAAATTTAAATTGGCAAGATAAACTTATATACACCAAAACACAGCCGGTTTATATACTACAGGCTCTGTCTAAATTAGGAATGAATTCTGCCTTGAACATTTGTTGCAGAGTTGGTAAAGAAACAAAACTGTTCGATTTTTTTTCTTAGAAATATTGTTATATTTAAATTCCATCCAACAAATAAAACTGAGTGCCTATGATGTACAAAGAGTTGTGCTAGAGGGTTCAGGGACTAAAGGATGAACAAAATGTACCTTTCCTGAGGTGTATATAGGCAAATTTGAAAAGGTGGAGGTAGGAAAAAATTAAGCCATATCTGAAGCCTCTAGGACAGGGAAAAATAAGTACCACAGTAAACATATATTTTTAAAAATTTGGGCTTCAGTATATAGGAAAAGTTACTGCTTCATGACATGTTAGACTTTCATGGAGGATGTGGTAATCCACATTTTTCCATGAAGAATAGAAAGGCTCCAATCCATGGGAAAGGGTGGGCCATGTCCAGTTAACAGGATGAATTAGAGCTGGGAAGCTCAAGTTGTGCTATTCTTTCCACCTAACCCACCGAAATTTAACACATGACTTTGACAGTACAATCATGTATATGTATTATATTTGTGTTTGGATACAACTGTAGTCATCCCTTGGTATTAAAAGGAGATTGGCCCCAGTGCCCCTCATGGATACTATAGTCTGCAGCTGCTCAACTCCCTTATGTAAGATAGCATGTTGTTGTTGTTAGGTGCCGTCAAACCATGCATGACTCATAGTGACCCTCATAGTGTTTTCAATGGCTGATTGTTTGGGATTACTTTGGGAGTGGATTGGCATGTCCGTCTCCTGCTTTTGTAGTGCTGGAGATGGAACCCAGATCCTCAGAGAGTGCAGCACAGCACTCTACCCACTGAGTTAAACCCCAGCCCTTAAGATAGTATTTGTGTATAACCTACACATACCCTTGTGTATATGGTCATAAGCCAGATGGTATTTTGGTCAATGAGGGGCTGTATATATGTCACGTGGTCCCAAAAGATTATAATGGAACTGAAAAATTCCTATGACTTAGTGATGGTATAGCCATGGTAACTTTGCAGTGAAACATATGATTCACTTGTTTGTGGTGATGTCAGTGGAAACACACCTGCTGCATTGCCAGCCATATGAAAGTATAGCAAGACAATTATGTATAGTACATAACACAATGATGATGAATGACTGTATAACTGGTTTATATGCTGATTATTTTGTTGTTGTTGTGTGGTTAGGTGCTGTTGTGTCGTTTCTGACTCCTAGTGACCCTCATAGGGTTTTCAATGGCTGATTATTCGGGATTGCTTTCAGAGTGGATTGCCACATCCTTCTCCCAACTTCTTATTTTGGGATGTACCTACTCAGATAAATAGTCAATAGTCAAATAAGGCGCCTATATTGGGCAGTTATAATTGGATGATTCACAGATTTGGGGCCAATTCTTCCACATTTAGGAACTATAAAAAAATTCCTAACTCATGGGATCTGTATGAATTTTTTCCACATCATTCATATATAAAAATATGTGATATATGAAGTTAGATATAAAGCATCTAGATAGGACCAGACATAATATTGCTGCATCCTGCCGAAGGCATAGTTCATTGGACAATCTCTAGAAAAATACTAAAAATCGGTAGAAGAATGAGGACACCACTGCCACTTCATACTGTGCTAATTGTCAGGTCCTTCAGTCCTTCTGCTTCTTGACTTTCTTGTGTGTCTATCTTGGTAATAATCCTTGCTTGTTTTGTAGAGCAAGGAGTTTAGAAAGGATATTTATTTATTTATTCATGATGCTGGGAATTGAATATGTGAATTGAAACCTCATACATTCTAGGCAAGCACTCTACCACTGAGCTACCCCCAAGTCCAAAAGGGCTTTTTTAAACTATAAAGTAGTGTACGTCCATACTGTTGATAACAATGTATAGTGTTTGATATCTATAAGAGTGCAGAGCAAAAGTGGAGGCTTTGGGCAGCTAATGGGTAGTATGTAATTGATATGTCAAGAGGAGGGCAAAAACAAACAAACAAACAAACAAACAAATAAAACACCTAAAAAGATCAAGTGGCCAAATGAAGGAGGTTGGGAGTTGCTAAAGGTATGGATTCCATCCTTACTGTGTTTCTTCAGTCCCTATCTTTATCTTTCAATTTGCCATCCAGATTTTTGATGCTGTGCTTCTCCTACATAGGATTAGGGAGGGTTTTTGTGCCACTGAGAAGCTCATTTGGGAGGCAGGGCTCCAGCCTGGTGAAGCATATACTGTGAAGCTCAATCACAAGACATGCCACAAAAGTGAATATGTGCAAATCCAGCAAGCTTTCAAAAAAAGTAGGCCTTTTCATTTTTTTGTGGTGGGAAACCAAACCCAGAGCCATTACACATGCTAGGCAAGGGCTCTACCACTACCACTGAGCTACATCCCCAGCTCTTGGTTTTTGAGACAGAGTCTCACCATGTAGCTTAAACTGGAATCGAATTTTCTATGTAGCCCAGGCTGGCCTTGAATCCTCTGTAATCCTCTGGGATTACAGGTGTGCGCCACCAGGCTCAGCTCGGCTCCTTCATTTTTGAAGATAGATCTATATCTATATCTATATCTATATCTATATCTATATATATATATATTTAGCCTTGAACTTGTGATGCTCCTGCTTCAGACTCCTGAGTGCTGCGATTACAGATGTGTGTCACCCAGCTTGGCATAAAACAAGACAACAAAAACAAGCAATATAATACAGAGAACATAAACAGAGCATCCTACAAGAGTACAGTAGGGGAGTGATTATTTTTCTTTACTGTAAAATACTTCAACAAAGAATTCCTTTGAATATAAAATAATTTCAGTGTTCCTACATGTTCACAGATGTTCATAAATGTGCATAGATAAGGAGCCACTTAATTGAGAACCAGGTGGAAGCAGTCCACAGTAGTGTACTAGGATTAGCTGTTAAAAGAAGATAAATCAGCCAAGGTAAAGGATTTCTGAGAAGACTATTTAGGCTGATAAGGGCAATTGCAATATGATATGCAAAAACAAAACTTTTGCCAACCTTTAGTAATTCATTTCTCATTGAAAATGAGTTATTCTTGTAGTAGATACCTAGAGTTGGGAAGATACATTTATGGCAAGCTGGAAGAATTTTCAAGGAATTTTAATGTATATGCTTATAAAATTCCTTCTACTTTCAAATATACAACCACATCTACAGACTTCTTTAGGTATCTCATAACTTTTCATACAAAGGATACTTTAACCCGTGGAATTTGAGTTGGTTTCTCCAGTTTTAAGTTGCTCTCTATTGTTTCCAGCCTTATGGCTCCTTCATTTTTTTTTTTTTTTTTTTCAGTACTAGGGGTTGAACCCAGGGCCTCACACTTGCATGCTGTGCAAGTGCTGGACCACTGAGCTGCACACTCAGCCCATTTTTTTAACTTGTGGGGACAGGGTCTTGCTAAGTTACGCAGACTGCCTCTGGTCTTGAACTTGCGATCCTCCTGTCTCCGACTCCCGAGCCTGTGGGATTACAGGCGTGCGCCACCAGGCTCAGCTCGGCTCCTTCATTTTTGAAGATATATCTATATCTATATCTATATCTATATCTATATCTATCTATATATATATTTAGACTTCAAAATCCAGGCTCAGGATATAGCTCTATGGTAGTCTTGTGTAGCATGTGCAAGGTCCTGGATTTGATCTGAACACAGAAAAGAAGAAGAAGAACAAGGAGGAGGAGGAGGGGGAGGAGGGGAAAAAAGGTAGGAAAGAAAGAAATTTAGATCTAAAAACCTTACTGCTGGGTTACCTGAGAGTACACGTTGTAGTTAGGTGCCATCAAGTCCATGTCCGACTCATAGTGACCCTGTGTACAACAGGCAAAACACTATTTTTAGTGCATCCCTGCT
Source organism: Pedetes capensis (assembly GCA_007922755.1). NCBI lineage: Eukaryota > Metazoa > Chordata > Mammalia > Rodentia > Pedetidae > Pedetes > Pedetes capensis. Next base: position 122,075 of record VMDO01003057.1, read on the forward strand.
ATTCATAGGGTTTTCGATGGCTGATTGTTTCCTGAGAGTGGGTTTCTGGGTCCTTCTCCCAAGCCTATAGCAGCTAGTATTCCCAGGCAGTCTCCCTTCCAAGTATTAACCAGGCCCTACCCTGCTTAACTCCCAAGACCTGATGGGATCAGACTCCACAGTAGTACAGCTGCCAGCAGAGTACATGTAGCCAAGTTAAAAAAGACTCAGTAAGACAACTTTGGTCTCATCCCAGCCTTACCACTATCCAGCCATACCTGCAATTTATTTATGCTTCTTTTTCTATTAAGTAAAAGTATGGGGTTTTATAATTTCTATAATGGTCTAACAAATTCCAAAATTCTATTTTATTTACTTTTGCAGATGCTATTTTAAGACAACTATGAATTACTTAATATTTATATTTAAGCATAGAACTCTTTTCTTCCAAACAGGTTTTTGGGGAAATCTAAATTGAAATGGCCAAATAGTAACAGGTGGAATTATAGGGCTTCCTGTTCTCTTTCTTTGCTGTTTTGCATATTTTTGTCTCTTCACTCTGATTTCTTTGAAGCAACATTTATGGTTATTGCTGCCATAAAATACTTATCATGGACCCTTTATTTTTTCTTTTCCTTTTTCTTTTCTTTCTTTTTTTTTTTTTTTTCTTTTGCAGTACTTGGAGGTTGAACTCTGAGCCTCAGACATATCTTCCAAGTGTTCTACCGCTGAGCTGCACACCACCCCATTTTTAATTTTTCAACTTGAGGCAAGGTCTCACTAGGTCACTAAGGCTGTCTCTGGCCTCAAACCTGTGATCCTGCCTCCACTTCCTGAGTCACTGGGATTACTGGGGTGAGCCACTGGCCTGATCCCTTTATTATTGCATTGAAAAGAAAAATTGACTTGTGTACTTGTGTACCCTCCATCGCCTCTCTGATGAGGTTCCTAGAAAATTTTACTCCTTTTTCCAGACTTTTATCAAATGACGGTCTTTGAAGATTGAGCTCTTTGAATGTGCCCTTCGGTTTTGGGATATTCGCTACAGCTCTCCCCTTCACTTCCTCTGCCCTGGAGAACTTCCACTTGTGCTTCGTCACACTGCTCTGTAATTGTTTGTTTACACATCTGTTTCCTGAGTTAGACTCAGAGCTCCCTGAGGTCGGAAATCTTGTCTTGTTCAACTTTGCAGTTTCCTGTTGGCTGTAGAGAAGTCCAGAGCTAGAATGGTAGCCTACCCTAAGCAAGTATGTGGGCAAGCTACAGAGAAATTCTCCTGCCTCCACATTTGCCCCTTCTTGGCCTTATCTTTCCTATCTGTTTCTAATTCCTGTTATCTGGTAGCATTGTTTACATCTTTGTAAGTCATCTGAAAAAATAATTTAAGTGACTTGGAGTGTTTAGTCAGGAAAATAGTTATCTCTGTATTCCAAGAGTTTAACAAAGTTCTGATACCTGTAAGATACAAAGATATTACATAAATGAATATTTAATAAATGACATAGTAAAATTAGCAACATTATAATATCAGTATGGACTAGATCCCCGACATGTCTGTTAGCTTGTTGTGCTGTGGGGGCTTGCCGGTTGCTATGATGCTGAAAGCTATTCCACTGGTACTTCAGATACCAGCAGGGCCACCCATAGTGGACAGGTTTCAGCTGAGCTTCCAGAATAAGACAGACTAGGGAGAAGGATCTGGTAGCCCACTCCTGAAACAATTAGCCATTGAACACCCTGTGAATAGCAGAGAAGCACTGTCAAACAGAGTGCCAGAAAATGAGCTTCCCAGGCTGGAAGGCATTCAAAAGGCAACTGGAGAAGAGTTACCTCCTCAAATTAGAGTCAACTTTAATGAAGGAAATGGAGTAAAGTCCTGGGGACCTACTTTTGCTGAAGTGGCATGACTCAAAATGAGAAGAAACACAGTGGCTGCAACAATGGGCTCAAATATAAAAAGGTCATGTGCACGGCACAATGTTGGGTAGCGGTGGGTAGTGACACAATATTGGGTAGTCCTGCTGTACTTAGAGTCTTGGCGTTGGATCTGACTCAATGGCACCCAACAATAATAACATGGACTAGATAGTGTCCTATGCAGTTTATCAGAAACTATTATCATTCCCATTATGCATGCAAGAAAATTCAGGCTCAGAAAATTAATATAACTAGCACAGGTGACACATTTTGAAGGTGGTGGGATCAGTTCTTAAAGTGATAAAATGGGAAAAAAGCTAATTTATCTTCAGTTCAATCCCAGGATTTCACAAATGAAAATTATATTTGTTAACTTAATAACTAAACACTATGGATCTGATACAATTTGGGGAGAGATTGGTGTGTTTCTTTCTTTTATTTTTTTCTTTCTTTTTGGGGAGGGGGCTTTTTTATTGTTTTTTTTGAGACGGGATCTCATACGCATGGCAATCCTGCCTCAGTCTCCTCGGTGCTGGGATTACATGTGTGTGCTACCACACCTAGCTTGGATCTGGTACAATTTTGTTTCACATACAAGTTGCTGTGTGCATTTTTTTCTTTAATTTACAAATATATTCTTTATGGTAGTTTATTTGGGAAAATACCATCCACTGAGCAGGAGGCACAGAACTGAGCAGCACATTGCTGTGTCTCCTGTGATAAATGTGCCAAGGACAACATCTTGTACCCTATGGTGACACAAAATAATGTGGAATCAGCAGCAAATATCTTAATTCTCATTTTAAAATGGGCTGTGCAACATAAAAGATGTTTCTCCAATGATTCTTTCTAAAAAAAAATTATTTAAAATTTTAAAACAGGTAAAATTGCAAGTATTTATCACATACATGTTTTAGAATATTTATAAGTTGTAGAATAGCTAAATTAAATAATTAATATATATTACCTCTCATATTTGTCATTTTTTTAATGGTGAGAATAAACTCCAATTGTTTCTTAAGCAACCAATGAGTCTTTTCAAGGATCCTGAGTTCCTGGTCTCTGGGCAGATTAGGCCTTACTATGGAGAAGCAAAACAAAGTGTCCTTCCCCTTTTCTGTCTTTTGGGTTGAATTCCTTAAATGTTCTTGCTTTTCACAGACTTATCACTTCTTTTTCTACTTTTAAATCTCTACTCCTGTTTAAGCTAGTATTACTACACTACACTGACATGGTACCTCAGTTTCTTCTCCCGTAAGGTTATTATAAAAATAGTGACTACCCCACATGGTGAAAGCAGGAAGGCACAGGGTGAAGTATGAGTGTGCAGGTAGGGGAGGGATCTAAGGAAGACAGGATGCAATGCAGACACTAACTGGAAGGTCAAAAGAGGAACATGAGAAAACCAAGAAATGGGTGGGCAAGGAGAGGGAGAAAATTGTATTATTTCAAGTAAGGGCTCTGGTGGGCTGGTTCCAAACCCCAGGCACTTTCTTAAAAAGCAGATGAAGGGGCTCAGTGACAGACTGTTTGCCTAGCATGTGCAAGTCCTCGGGGTCATCTCTAGCACTGTAAAAACAAACAAATAAAAAAGAACAACAAACAAAAATCAAAATAGCAAGTGAGCAATATGGCTCCAATGTTCCTGATGCAAATGGAAGCTACCAAAGGGGCTGCTGGGAATGTACTGGAAGGAAGGGAAGCTAGGTAGAATAACCATTTCAGCTAACATCCATCGTGGGACTCCTATGCCATGTACATTCTGAATGTGTTGTGGCACAGTCACGACATTAAATTACTTCATGCAAGTTTGAATCATTCATTGGTTATTTTTCTAAGATGATCATAGAACCTAGTCTGTACCTCTGCATAATATATATTGTACTCAAAAGGAAGGTTGACTCTCTACTCCAGATTTAGGAAAAAAAAAAAAAAGAAAAAAGGCAGAATCACCCTGAGTCACTTTTAGGTGGGGCAATGTTGGCTAATGTGTTACTATCCTGGTGAAACTTTCTCTGCAGTAAAATCCCTGTAGTCATAGACTGAGAAAAGACTTTGGGACCCATATAATTCCTTTCTCAGCTTCTCAACCATCACAGGGAGATAAGAAGATAAAAGCCCAGATAGTAACTCAAGGACTTTAGTATGGGAGATTAGAGTCAGTTTCCATTCCAGCTCTGTCATTATCCATTAGTTGGCAAGTTGATCACGGACAAATCTCTTCATCTTTAAAACACTAAAGTGGTACTTTCTGAATTCAGTGATAAAAAATAAATAAATAAATAAATAAATAAATAAATAAGAAGCAAACAACCACACACACACACAAAAAAAATTAACAACAACAACAAAAAAAAAACCCCCAAACCCTTTTTATCTTCCATTCACGCTTTGCAAACAGTTAAGGCAATGGACACGTGCTTAACAAACTGCTTTCCTGTTTTTCCAGTGAAAGGAATTTTCTAAATGCCCATCTTCAGGCCAAGTAAGCTGAGCTTGCAGACAAGACTGACTATATCATACATCTCAGTGGCAACCTCATGGAATGGATTATAAGTCCAAGGGAGAGATGTATGTGATGGCTTCGAACACAAACACAGTTTACTGCAGTTATATTTAAGACGGATGGAAAAACCCATCTGACCAAACTTACCTTGGATAAATCCATTCCCCTAGAGATTCATTCCTTTGCGTTAATGAGCTAATCTTTTCAAACAGAGCCATCTCTCAGGGATGTGAAATCCCTAGAGCCCTATCAATTCCTCCTACCTTGGTGTGACTTTGTTGAATGCAGATAATGTGAGTAGCCTGACAAGTAAGGGCTGACCTGAGTGGGGAGCTGAAGCTGTCCTCCCCAAGAACACCCTCAGGAAGGCCTTTATTATTCCAGGGAAGAGAAAGCAAGGGAGAGAGGAGACTAGAGAAAAAAATAAAATAAAATTGAGTTATTCCCTTATTTCCTAAAGGCAAAGGGGGTATTATTGAGCTAGGTAGGAGGAAGCACTTCATAATTACATGGTTTTTTTCTTACATTTTCTCCTTTTTCCTTTCTTCTTTTCTTCCTCTTGGAGAACTAAGTGAGTGTTTTCTAAGAAAAAAATCTCGAGAGACCAAAAGCCTTCCTTTGGCTGAAATCATATAGAGAAAATCAGTTATAAGCACCATCTTTTAAGTATAAAGACATTTACTATGGCCCCTTTCATTAAAAAAAAAAAAAAAAGATTGGAAAATTTTGCTATTCTGAACAGAGACTTTTATTTTATTTATTTTTTATTTTTTGAGACAGAGTCTCACTGTGTATCCCAGGCTGGCCTGAAACTTGCTATGTAGATCAGGCTGGCCCTGAACTCACATAAATCTTCCTGCCCCCAGTGCTGGGATTATAGATGTGTGTCACCACAACTGGCTTGAACAGAGACTTTTAAAAACAGCTTTATTGAGATATCATTCACATACTATAGTATGCACCTATTTAAAGTATATTTGATTTTTAGTATACTATATTATTAATTTTCAAATATTATAACAAAAAATTTACTATTTTTAACTTTTTCTTTTTATTCTTTTCTTTTCTTTTCTTTTGTGTTTGTTTTTATTTTTTTGAGACAGGGTCTTGCTATGTAGCTCAGGCTGGCCTGGAATACATGATCTTTTTGCTTCAGTTTCCCAAGTGGTGAGATTACAGGTATGCAACACCACACCCGACTTTCATTTTAACTTTCCTTAGCAGACACTAAATGGAGTTTTTAGATCTTTTTTTTTACAGGAAAGCTCTATGATTTACCTTTTTCTAACTATGAATTTGAAAAGGAAATAAATATTTTAGTATGTAAAAGATCAATTTTAAACACTACTGAAATGGACTCTTCTATAAATGAGCAGCAACTCATTAGCTGGTTTCAAGAGAATCCATCAGCAGCCAGGTGCCCTGTGACTCCCAAGGGCCTTATGGATCCTAGACTCCCTCAGCACCATCTTCCCAGAATTGCTGCTCCAGGGTCATTACCACAGAGAGATAAGTGTTCAAAATAGCTTCTTGTCAAGCAGGTTATCTAGCAAAATTCCAGTGTGTCAAGTATCTGGGAAAATAAATCCAATTAGAGGCAATCAAATGGAGATTGGCTGAGGTTTAGCTCAGTTGGTAGAGTGCTGCTCCATACTTTCTGAGGACCAGGGTTTGATCCCCATCACCAAAAAAAATGGGAGAAGGATGTGGCAGTTTACTCTTGAAACAATGAGCCATTGAAAACCCTGTGAGGGTTGCTGTGAGTCACACACAACTCAACAGCACCTAACAACAACAAATGGAGACTAGGAACCAGGACAGGAAGACTCTAATGTAAACTAATTCTGGGGAACCAGACAGGTGGGCTGCAAGGGAGGTGGGGAACTATTTTTCCCAAAGGCCTGGAGCTTCCAGAATGTGACCTGGTCAAGGTTTAAGAAAGAGCTGCATATTTTAAATTGTAACATGAAAATGGCACTGAGATTACTTTTCATTTAAAGGAGATTTTGTTGTTCCCAGCCTCAAAGGACTCTCTTTGCCACCTCCACTACCTGAACCATGTCTCAAGGCCACTCAGCTTCTCCTCTTGTACTTGACCTTTCATCGAGGAGAACAAGCTCCTCTCCTTTTTGTTATAGTCCACCATGATTTTGAGATCATGTATTTGTCTTTTCATCATGTTTATGATAGTACTTCTTTTATTAAAAATTTTTTCCTGTGGTACTTGGGGGCTGAACTCAGCCTCATGCATACTTTTCGAGTGCTCTATCATCACACTGCATGACTGACCCCTTTATTATTTTTTAAATTGAATCAGGGTCTTGATAAGTTATGCAGGCTGCCTCTGGCCTTGAGGCTGCCATCCTCCTGCCTCTGCCTCGTGAGTGGCTGGGATTACGGAAACATGCCACCAAGCCTAGGCTAGCTCTTCTTTCACTTTTCATGTAAATGCCTTGTTTAGCCCATGGGGTCATAGTTCCTTCAATGGAGGCATCTCTGTTATCATTTGGTGCCCTCACAGTTCTTGGCATCATGGCGTGCCTATAATACCTGGGCAGTCCCCCCCCCTTTGTGTGTGTGTGTGTGTGTATGTGTGTGTGTGTGTGTGTGTGGTACTTGGGAGTTGAACCCAGGGCCTTGCACATGCTTTTGCAGGCATTTTACCACTAAGCTGCACCCCCAGCCCATGGTTTATTTTTTTTTTAATTTTGAGACAGGGTCTCTCTAAATTACACAGGCTGCCTCTGGCATCAAACTTGCCATCCTTTGCCTTCTGAGATGCTGGGATTATAGACGTGAGCCACTGTGCCTGGCATTTGGACAGTTCTTAATGTACACTTTTATTTTTTTTTCCTGAGACAGGTTATCAATTTATAAACCAGGCTGGCCTGGAACTTGCTATGTAGACCAGGCTGGACTCCAACTCATACCAATCTTGCCTCAGTCTCCCGAGGGCTGGGATTTACAGGTATGCAGCACCATTTCAGGCTTACTCAACATTTTTCATTGGGATCCCTTGGTGAGCTTTGTCAGATTACTTGTGCCCAGCTCATATCACAGGAACTCTGGAAGGTTGAGAAAGCTCTCCAGGCTCAGAGTTGTTCTATTACTCAAATTATTGATTGTCATTGACAATCATTATGCTTTGGTTTAAGATATCATGGCAGCATAATCTTTAGGTTTTATCCAAATTTTTGGCTGAAAATAATAGCTAATAATTCCTAAGAACTTCCAGGTGCTGTCTTAAGTACTGAACATACAAGATCAGTAATTCCCACAACCAGTTTAAGTCACAAAACCAATGTAAGAGGAAGGTACTCTTATTATCTAGCCTAAATTTTACATAAAAAGACCTCCATAGGCTCACATGCTTGAACACTTGTTTCCCACTTGATAGTACTATTTTGGGAGGTTGTGGAAACGTTTGGGAGGTGGGACCTGACTGGCAGAAGTAGATCATTAGGGTTGGGCCTTTGAGGGTAATACCCAGCCCCTGCTACCTGATTTGCTCTCTGTTTTCTAGCCTGCTATGAGATGAACAGCTTCCTCCACATGCTCCTGCTGCTATGAACTGAGATTCTTTGCCAAGCTTTTCCCACCATGATGGACTGAAACCCTCTGAAACCATGAGCTAAAAGAAATCTTTCCTCCCTTAAATTGAGGAAATTGAGATCTGAAAATATCCAGTAGCTTGCTTGTCAAATGTCATACATTTGGAGAGTAGCAAGGCTAGGACTCCAGCCCAGGCACCAGTCCCCCTGCTGAGCTAAGCAGACAGTGAACACTTTTGGTCACTCTGCTTACATACATGCTGTGGAAAGTCACTAACTGCAGGAGGTCTATGAGCAAAGCTCTGAGCCCGGGCTAGCTCCAAAGTGTGGTTATTTCTGTCCTCTAATCCAGGCTAAGAGAACCTCCTCCTTGCTATAATACGAAGTAGGCTGCTACAAATTCTATAACAGAACTAAACCAAAAGCAATTTAGAAGTAATTTTTACAGTTTAAACTTAACAACTGAAGGAGTTTGTCCCACAGAAAATGATGTATAACTGAAAACAGACCACGGTAGAAGGTAATATATCTATATTCATCCACCCATACATACACACATACATATACATATGTGTGTACTAAAAAAAATCTATCTTTAAAAGAAAAAAAGAATGTATTTTGCAATTTCTGTAGGAGTTGCTGAGCTAGGTGGCTTTCAAGGAATCTCTGAGGAAACAATTGCCTTACAATCCAAAGCAAACACACCAGTCCTCCAGTACTATTGTAATTAGTCCATTTACTCTGAACACTTGAAGCTGAGTTTACAGGGCTTCTGCTAACTAAAGCCTTATTGAGTTAAGTGCTGTGCACCTCTCTATGAGATATGTCAATTACCACTTTATAAATTTATGGACTTCTTGACAAAATAGCAGCCAGCTGTCAATGTAGACAAAAGATGAATCATGTAACTCTAGGCAGAGGTTTTTGCAAAAATAAACCTTCAAAGAAAAAAAAAGTAAATCTTCCAGGAGATTCATAAGCTCTCACATCATAGCCAGCATCATACCCTCAGCTTCCTTTACTTTTCACATCAGCAAAATACAGTTAGATAGGAAGAATAAGCACTACAATTCTAAACACAGTAGGATGACTACCTTTTACAACAATTCATTATATATTTTATAAATATAAAATAGAAGAAAGGAGTTTGACAATTTCCAACACAAAGAAATGATAGATGTTTAAGGCAGTTGTCTTAGTTTTTTAGCACTGTGAAAAAACGCCTGAGAAAAACAACTTAAAGAGCAGAAAGGTTTGTTTAGGTTCACTGCTCCAGAGGTTTCAGGGAATGGTAGACTGGCTCCATTGTTTTGGGCCTGAAGTGAGGCAGAGCATCATGGAACAGAAGAATGTGGCGGAGAAGGTGGCTTACCTCATGGCGGCCTGGAAGCAGAGAGACGGAGGAAGGATCTTGGACCAAGATACACCCTTCAAAGGCAAGCCCCCAGTGACCTACTTCCTCCAACTAGGCCCTAACTCCTTATGGTCCATTCAGCTATGAATTCACTAATACATTAATCCATTGTTGTTGTTGTTGTTAGGTGCCATCGAGTCGGTATCCGACTCATAGCGACCCTCATAGGGTTTTCAATGGCTGACTATTTCAGGATTGCCTTGGGAGTGGATTGCCAGGCCCTTCTCCCATTTTTGCAGTGCTGGGAATTGAACCGGGATCGCAGAGACTGCAGTACAGTGCTCTACCAACTGAGCTAAATCCCAGCCTCATTAATCCATAGGTGAAATTAAATCCCTCAGGAGCCAATCACTTCACAACAGCTGGCAAATAAATAAGCCTTTACCATATGAGCCTTTTGGGGTGATACTACATATCCAAATTATAACAGACATGAATGTGCTAGTTGCCCTGATTTGATCATTATACATTGTATACATTTATCAAATTACTACACTGTGCTCCATTAGATATATATGATTAGAAAAGTGATGGAAAAATCTTGGTGATCAAAAAAGAGAAATCTTTTTTAGGTCCCATGACAGATTTTCTTAATGTACGTTCTTTTGCTATTCCTTGCTTCTATGTTTAAAAAACTCTGAAGCATAATAGCTTTAGGTACCCTAAACCACATTATTTATGAAAACACTTTTTAAAATTATCTTTGCTACTAAAAATTAAATGGATTTTAAAATGTTATTTAACCCTGGATTTAGATGCCAGGAATGGGGAAGAAATAGTTCAGAATAGGTATTATTAACTCAAAATATTTTAGTTAGCAGAACAGTGATAGCAGTGTTTTTCAAAATATAGGCCTCAGATCCCCTTACTTCAAAGTCTCTTAAAACAACAACAACAAACACAACATCAACAAAAACAAAACCCAAGTGTGACCACCTGAACTCAGCTCTCTGGGAGTAGAGTAGGGTTATCTGCATCTTTTATCGCCTTCTTGTGATTCAGTAGGGTATTATAGATTTATTTTCTTCTGATTGTAAATGACATTCTAGTACACCCACAGTTCTGGGAAGCTGCACCGTTTCCTTTTGACTGTTCTTGTAGACACACCAGGGGTTCCTAACATTTTGTGTGACACACATCTCAATGAGAATCTGGTAAGTCTATGGATCCCTTTTCAGAATAGTGTTCATAAATGCATTAATAATCAAGGCATGGTGACATCTGCCCATAGTTCCAGGTAGATGGCTGAGGTGGAAGGATCACTTGATCCCATGAGTTCCAGAGCAGTCTGGGCAACATAGTGGGACCCTATCTGAAAACATAAATAAGCATGAATAAAACACATAGAATTACCAAAGAAATTGATTATTTCAAAATGCAGTTATCAAAATGGTAATATAGTTACCTCTGTCTTTTTTAGAATGCATTAGATAATACCAAGTAGTAGATCTAATGACTATCAAAATTGCAAACTAGTGATGAACAGAAATGAAATTTTTTGATATGTCTTCAACAATTGATATAGCCATAATTTCTATTTCTATTACTGGTATTGTTAATGCCACTAATTTGTTGCCTACTTTCAAAATGCTTGCAGCTGTACCACCATGGCATCTGATCCCGTCAGATCTCAGAAGCTGAACAGGGTCAGGCTTGGTTAGTACTTGGATGGGAGACCACCTGGGAACACCAGGTACTTTAGGCTTGGGAGAAGAACACAGTAGCCCACTCCCAAAACACAACCAGCCATTGAAAATCACACAAATAGCAAAAAAGCAGTGACAACAGTACCGGGCATGGCACAATGCTGGGTAGTGTTTTGTCTGTTGTGCATAGGGTTGCAATGAGTCATCCTGACTGGATGACAACTAACAACAACATTCAAAATAGAAGGAAATGCTAAATGTTACAAGTTAGTGAAAATAAAATGTGTATTCCTCATCTGAGTTTCTAAGCTTCCTGGTTTCTAATTCTGGGTTTAATTGCCTCTGAAATTCAAACCCCGGGTTAAGACTCTCACTTTATGATTATTATTTTTTTTTTAGCAGGACAGAGTTTGACTGTATAGCACAGGCTGGCTTTGAACTCTTGATCCTACTGTCTCAGGCTCTCAAGGGCTAGAATTACAGACTAGTGCCACCATGCTCAATTAAGATTCCCATTTTAGAAAGAGGTAGATGGTATAGTCACATGAAAACTTCAGTGTTCAAATGAGTTACTCCTAAGAAATTCCTTCCTAGTAAGCTAGAGAAAAAGAATCTACCAACTACAACACATGCCAGGGCAACAGAGACACAAAATCTCTATTTGTATTTGTCCTGGAATTGTTTTGGGTGGCAGACTTCTTAGAGACCTTCAACCTTCCTGTCTTAGAGACTGTGGTGCTAGAGACCAGGTGTTGGTTGGGAGATAGAAGCACCTTTCAGCTTTTTTTCCTGGACTGTTTGTTTTCCTAATCCCTGGAAAAAAAACTAACTGCTACATGGCTTCTTATACTAAATTCAAGAAAATGTGAAAAAGATTGCTTACATTGTGCTGAGGAAAGCTTGGTCCTGAGCCATAGGGTAGGAAATTTGTTGTTGTTGTTAGGTGCCTTTGAGACCTGTCTGACTCATAGTGACCCTCATTGGGTTTTCAATGGCTGATTGTTTCAGGATTGCTTTAGGAGTGGGTTGCCACATCCTTCTCCCATTTTTTTTTCTTCAGTGCTGGGGATCAAACCTGGATCCTCAGAGAGTATGCAGTAGCACTCTACCAACTGAGATAAACCCCAGCCCCAAGGTAGGAAATAGGAGTGTGACAATAAACTATAGGTGTATTTTTAAAAAACCCTTCCCCAAAGGCCTTCATCTGTGGTAGCCTGACCAAGGAAAGGTAAGAGAAGTGCTGAGGGCCCCAAGGATGTATCTTGTTGGTAGAGACATGGGTCAGGCCTCACCTGGCGCCCACCGTGATGGAGAGCTCCTGAGTGCTGTTTTGGGAGGAAGGACCACATTTCAACTAACAGTGATTTTTCAGCCCTCCCTCACGTTAGATGATCTTAGATAATCATTCAAATCTGCAGGTGTAATTGTCAATTCTGAGATTTTCCTACAAGGAAGCAGCCAGAGCACTGGAATAGAGGCCTTAAAAGGACAGTCCTGGGAGGCTTTCTGCAGGGGCCAGGGGAGACTGGTTCAAAACACACATTCCTCACACCACCAAGAAGAGACTGGATAAAAATGTGGCTTTCTCTTTGGGGAAATCATAGAGAACCAGAAGGGCAGCAGCTACATTGCTGAAGGCGAACTGAGAAAATCTCCCTGGTGACAGATCTTGTTGCAAGCTGGTTCAGAGTCTGTGAAGGGAGAGGGGAGAAGCAGAAGGCTAATGAGCAGTTTCCCCATCCCCCGGGAGGGGAGCGGCATCTCCCACCTGACTGCGCCTTTTCAGCCCCACCTTCAACACACACAGACGAGCAACTCTGTTGCAGAGCTAACATAGCTTTTAAATGCTTACCCTGGCTTTCAGCAGTTAAATTGCTGGGTGTTCACATAGTATGTTATTTACTCTGCAATCCTTTACCTGTGTTTATAGATCATCTAGTTAGTTTTCCTGCCAACCTCAGTATGGGATAGTTGAAATTAAAAAAATAAGAAAAAAAGAAAGAGGAAAAGGAACCAAGTGCCAAAGTCAGAAGTTCTCATCTATAAAACAGAGAGAGATAAAACAGCTAAATTTCTGAGCCAAAATATGTTCTATCTGGTGTAGATTAACTCGAGTAGTTTTTAAAACAAAACCAAGGTGAGGAAATGTTTTCTAACTACCAAGGAATTTTGTGCAGTTGATAGGCTGTAACTGTGAAAAATTGGATGATCTTTTGATTTTACTAATACTTTCTTATTTACTTACCATGTTATAATATACCCACACCCACACCCACACCCCCACACACCATCATCTATGAGGGTGAACAATGAAAAATTTTCTATAATTAAGCCAGGTGTGGTGGTACATGTCAACCCAGAACTTAGGGGACTGAGTGAGGAGGACCTTGAGTTCAAGGCCAGCCTGAGATACATAGGAAGTTCAAAACTAGCATGAACAATATAGTGAGAAGCTGTCTCAAAAATAATATATACATATATGTATGTATATATATGTATATATATGTGTATATATATGTGTATATATATATATATGTATACACACACACATATATATGTGTGTGTGTATATATATATGCCTGCAGCTGTAGCCCTGTGGCATCTGATCCTGTCAGATCTCAGAAGCTAAGCAGGGTCGGGCCTGGTTAGTACCTGGATGGGAGACCGCCTGGGAACACCAGAAGCTGTAGGCTTGGGAGAAGGACATGGCAACCCCCTCCCAAAAATCAATCTGCCATTGAAAACCCTATGAACAGCAGAGAAGCACTGAGAATAGTGTTTCCCCTATTGTACAGAGGGTCGCTATGAGTCGGATACCGACTCGACAGCACCTAATAACAACAACAACTATATATATATATATATATATATGCATATATTGTTGTTGTTGTTGGGTGCTGTAGAGTCTAGTATGACTCATAGTGACCTTCATAAGGTTTTCAATGGCTGATTGCTTTAGGTTTGCTTTGGGAGTGGATTGCCATGTCCTTTTCCCTGTTTTTGCAGTGCTGAGGATCAAAGCTGGATCCTCAGAGAGTGCAGATTTACACACACACACACACACACACACACACACACACTCTACATATGTATATATTTGTGTATACACACAAATATATCTTGGGTTTAGCTTAGTTGGTAGAGTGCTGCTTTGCATTTTCTGAGGACCTGTACTCTCTAAGGACCCCAGTACCACAAAACACAAGAGAAGAACATGGCAATCCATTCCTGAAGCAATCTCAAATAAATCACCCATTGAAAACCCTATTAGGGTCACTATGAGTTGGACTCAACTCAACGGAACCTAACAACAGCAACAACTATATCTATTTCTATATATCTAAATCAGTATCTATATATCTCTCTATGTATTACTACAATAAGATAAACGAAGTTTTAAATCTATTTTACCTATGAATTTTCAACTTCAAAATGTGTATGTTAAAATCTACCTAAAACATTGGGTATCCAACATCTTGACCCTTGCCCATATACAAATAAGACCATATTACTCTTTATGTGACATGCTTCTTTAACTTCTAAATTGAGCTCAGTGGTTTCTTTCTCATTCAGGTTTTGTACCATGTGGAATTTAGCTTGATCTATTTTATTTCTTGGCTTTTATCCTCTTGTCAACTTTTGGGACTATTTTTCCTTTTTGTGTGCATTTTTTCTTCATACTTTGTATGACTCATAGAACATGTAGCTGTAATTTACATGCCCAGCAGTCTGATTTTTGTATTTTTCCAATGCCAATTACCTCAACAATAGTCTACAGCTCTGCTTTGCTTGTTAGACACTCTGCTATTTGTCTGACCTACATCGTTCAGTTCCTCAGGGCAGGAATCTTGTCACTTGGTGCTTTGTAATGTGTTCTAGACACTCCTTACCAGGCTCTGAGTAATCATAATAAGCAAACTGGTGTGATTAGATTATGAATCTGGGAATGACAGTATATTCTGTAGATAATATTCAATAACTAGGTTAGGGTGTGCTCAAATAGCACAGATAGCCAGAGGTAAGGGAAAATAATTAAGCAAAGGAAAAGTTGGAAATAAGGTCTTTAAGGGGCAAGGGAACCAAAGCCTTTTGCAATGAGACTAACAATTAATGCCAATGAGAAGTTGCAGACACATTCAAGCCCTGGAGAAGCCTTGTAGACCAGACAGTGTGCCAGATAGGCCAAGAAGAAAGTAAAAAACTCCCTTTTCTGCTCATGTGAGACTTGCTGAAAACAGGAAAAGAAAAACTATTCCCCAGGTATAAAGACAGTAAAGGTTTCAAAACTATGGTAGTAATAAACTGTTCTGCTGCAAAATTGATCCAACTTCTGTGATCCAAAAGAACTTCTTTCCTGGCTCTATATTGCTATAACTACAGTCAAGATCCCTCAATATCTGTCATTTTGTGCTGTCAGGGCTTGTGTGTTGCTGTGATGCTGAAAGCTGTGCCACCGGTATTTCAAATACCAGCAGGGCCATCCATGGTGGACAGGTTTCAGCTGAGCTTCCAGGACAAGACAGACTAAGGAGAAGGGCCTGGTAGCCCACTCCCAAAACAATTAGCCATTGATAACCCTGTGAATAGTAGAAAAGCACTGTCAAAGATAGTGCCAGATAATGAGCTCCCGGGTTGGAAGACATTCAAAAGAAAACTAGGGAAGAGTTGCCTCCTCAAACAAGAGTCTATCTTAATTATAGTGATGAAGTAAAGCCCCTGTGACCTCCATTTCCTGATGTGATATGTCTCAAAATGAGAAGAAGCACAATGGCTGCAACAAGGGGCTCCAACAAAAAGGATTGTATGTATGGCACAGTGTTGGGTACTGTTTCAGTCTGCTGTACATAGGGTCTTTGTGAGTCAAATCCTACTCAACAGCACCTAATAACAACAAAGTCAAGATGTCATCAGCAATTCAGCAGAGGGATGCAACTCAGCATTGCTGCTTAGCCTGAGGAGTCCCCCTAGTTGAGATCTCCACTCAAATTAAGCCAGGTCCTAGGCTTCCTCACAGAAAAGAATTTTAGGATAAGTCAGAGAGCATAAAGCAAAATAATAGGGTTTATTAAATACAGGCTTTGGAATACATGCAAACATTCAAACAATCAGAGAGAGAGAGAGAGAGAGAGAGAGAGAGAGAGAGAGAGAGAGAGAGAAATATCCATCCAAAACATGGACATGGGCTTCCCAAGAGAGAGAAGAAGAGAATGTGGGCAGGTGTTTCCTCTAATCTTATTTAACCAAGAGCACGCCCCATGTGATGTTCGTTAGTCCTGGGCACCAGGCTCTGGGCAACTAGTATGATATGAGCTTAAGGTCCACCCAGAAAGGCCCCTGTCATGGACTAGGGAGGTGCCAATCAGATCAAAAGAAGAAGTTCCATTGTTTAGGTTTATCTACTGGAAGAACTTCCCTTTAGTAAAATGAAATTATAAGGTGGTTCAGTAGGTATATTGCATAGGTTTAAGAAAAGAGTCATGAGGGAGTTCTCTGGGCATGTATGAAAGAAGCACAGAGTTACAGAGGGGAAAACAATGTCAAACACAAAGGTTATGTACATTTTGACCCCAAGCATGGTGTATTGCTATTTTAATATTTTTATTATTTATAATGTCCCTCAAAAATAAAGTCTCTAGGTAGGCAGTTCTCATAGCAGTTTTCTTGGTAATTGTGTCAAAGTCCTTGATTCTCACCTGATGAGATTCAAACCAGATCCTGGAGTGAAAGCTTTTTACCTTTCAATGTCCACTGAATTTCTCTTTTTGTCTTGCCTCAACCATGTTACCTGGGAGCTTGCAAAGTGAAAAATCAGAAACAGAAATTTGGAGACACTCTTCTTATCTCATGTCTGGTTAACTCCTTATGGGTTTTATTAGGTCACTTAAGCTGTCTTCAAAATCCTTACTAGATATCTTGGGTCCAATATTTATTGATATAAAAAGAAGACTTATCCATTTTCTTTTAAAAAAATGCCAGTTTGGTGGCACTTGGGAGGCTGAGACAGGAGACTGGGCTACCTCATGAGGCTGTGTCTCAAGGAAACAAAAACAGAGCAAGACAAATAAACAAAAACACACAAAATAAGATAATTGAATAGAACATTCTCAAAAATTTGTGAGACTAAAGAATTAAGAAACTTTATAGGCAATACCCTTCATGAGAGGAATGAAGCTTTTCCCCTGGAGTTGCTCATGGGACCTGTGGTTCTGGGAAGGCACTTTCTGATTTGATTGCTGCAGCCACCCCTGGGAGCTGCGGTGTAGAGTGTGGCTTTGTATCACATCCCCATCACCCTGAGGGAGCTGAGCTAAAAAGAGTTGGGCAGACAATGGGGCTCCAACACCAAGGCAAAGCCAGGCGTCATGTGGGGCTGTGGACATGTCCTGAATCCCCCAGCCTGCCCCAGGGCCTTGTGTTCATGGCTTGTGGAGATTTAAAGCGATGCCAGCACAGGCTCTGAAGAGGCTGCCACTGGGTAGACCCCGGCGTTAGAGGAGCTGGTGACCCCTCATAGGACAACGTGGCCTTGCTGGGAGGTTGTTCACAGCCTCTATCCAAGTCTGGGGCAGATCTCTCTCCAAATGAACACACTGGCACAAGGGGACATGAAGGTGACAGAATGAAGTCTGCTAACTTTTCAGCTTTCCGGGCAAGCATTCTGAAGTGACAGATTAAAGAAGATTCACTATGCACATCCAGCAAATCTCAATGACGCTACCCCTTAGAGGCTTTTGGCCATGTTTCAGGATAGACTAAAATAAAATACAATAAAAAGAATATAGGGTATGCCTAGAACCCCTTGGAAAAATGTACTTTGGGGTAGTTAAAAAAAAAAGTGAGGAGGACAAAATGAGCATGTTTTAGTGTTAAAATAAGAATTAAAACCAAGGAAACTCAGATTTAATGTCTTTCCTGTTTATTGGCTTTGTATGAATCCTTCCTATCACTTAAAAATGTCCTGAGTAAATCAGTCAAGAAACTTACACTTCGAAACATTCCATAGTAGTAGCTCTTCTTTCCTTGTTTCTGATTAAGTGACATACAAAATCACTAGAACAGAAGATTATCACCGGAATGGAAGTTTTCCCTCACTGTAATTAAGCTTTGTCCTCTTATATCAAATATTGCTAGTTTTAATTTTTTTCCTGCCAGCTTTATTTTATTGGCTGCTACATGATTTATTTCTTACAGAAGGTGTCGCGGAGTGCCTGATTCAGTTGGCAATATTTCATGTCCTTACAGTGAAATCTAGGCAACTGTTATTTAAAATTCTCAGTTTTAACTATGAAAATTTAGATTAAAGCCATGGATCTCAAGTAATCAAATAGAAATTATTAAAACTTGGAATTTTAAAGATGTATTGCTAAGAATAATTTTAAGTAAAGCTATCACAATACCTATAGTTTAATTTCTGAACAAGATGTTTTGACATTTTTGATAGTTATTATATCCTCCATAATTTGAGGAGGCCTTAGTATATAGGCTTACTATTCCTTTTTGTAAACCTTTTTGAAATACATATGGTTTGAATGTAAAATCATTTTGTGTTTTGTTACTTATGGATGCTTCTAAAAGAACAAAAAAGAATACAATTTATCACACAGCTTTCTTGTTTTCTTTGTGTGCACCTGTTTTTTTTTAATTGGGCAGAGTTTAGAAAACTCAAAGCCTGAGAATCCAAACAACACAAGGAGAGTCGAAGTGTTGAAATGTATTTATGTGTAGCCCTGTCACCTGTGAGCTAAAGGTGTGTGCAGATACTTACATGTATAAATATACATATGTACACATGCAATTACATACATTTTCTTTATACAATTAGCATTTCTTTTTAATTCCCCTCACACATATGTAGTGAACTTAACCACACCCTTCTTTCCTATGATTCCATGGAGTAAAGTGTGTGCAAATTGAGAGGAAGCTATTGGGGCCCACATTTGGTGTTGGATTCTGGGTTAGGTCCAGTAAGGCTTGACAGACTTGGAGATCCCCAGTTGTCAGAATTAGCAAGCTTCCCGCATTACATGTGAGATTCACATCAAGATCTTCTCCAGGGGTTCAGATGCCATAAATCCACCCTTCCCTAGGTCTAATCCAGCCAAAACCCCTCCTTAACTGGGATCATTCCTTGCAACTATAACTCATTCCTCTTATCCTCTTGGTGCTTATAAACAGTTTTGGATTAGATTTAGCTTTTTCTACATTGTCAGTTTTAAACCACCACAACATGATTTTCCTGCACAATTCCCCTAAAATTATTCTTTTAAAGGTTACAAACTATCAATACTCTTGTTACTAAATATAATAAATGGGTGTCAGTGTCTTGTTTCTTCATGGTTGTCAATAATGTTGATCACTCATTCAGTTCCTTGGCTCCTGTGGTAACATTTCATGTTTGTTTACTTCCTGATTGCACAGTGCTCCTTTTTCTTCAACTCATCCATATTAGGTTGCCTTCCAAACCTGCTTATTCTAAATTTGCTATTCTAGTGACAAGACTCATCTGCTCAGAAGATATGACATGATTTCTTGACAGATATGGCAGTTAGACGTTGTTATTGTTAGGTGCCATCGAGTCATGTCTGACTCATAGCGACCCTTATAGGGCTTTCAATGATTGCTTCGGGATTGCCTTGGGAGTGGATTGCCGTGTCCTTCTTCCATTTTTGTGGTACTGGGAATCAAACCTGGTACCTCAGAGACTGCAGAGGATGCTCTACCAACTGAGCTAAATCCCAGCCCCGCATATCCTGCCTTTGCTATTCTGTGTACCCTTGTGAAAAGCACTTCTCCAAATCTAAACTTCTTTATCTAAAGCTGAGGTAGTAATAACTATGTCATAGGGTTATAATAAAGATTAAACAAGCTCATGAATATATACAACTACTATATTGCATCTGCCTCTCAGATCTCGGAAGCTAAGCGGGGTCAGGCCCAGTTAGTACTTAGATGGGAGACCGCCTGGCAAGACCATGTGCTGTAGGCTTGGGAGAAAGACTCAGCAACTCAATCCAAGAAAACAATCAGCCATTGAAAACCTTATGAACAGCAGAGAAACACTGACAATCGTGTTTTGTCTGTTGTACATAGGATCATTGAGTTGGACACTACCATTGAGTAGAACACATTGAGTGCACCTACCAACAACAACAACAACATTGCAACTACATAGAAAGTACTTCATAAGTGTTGTGTTCCTTTGTCTTAAATTTTCTACATTTACTTTAGCCAGAAGCTTGGAGTCATCCTTTTCTTTTCTCTTTACCATGGAATTAAGTGAGTTTCACAACATTCACAAGGTGCTGTTGATTCAACTTCCCCAAATTTTCTAAAACTTCATTACCTTATCATTTATTGACTGCTTTGTTGCCATAGTTGGCCTCATCGAGTTAAACCAACTTGTGCAATACAGTTAAAATAAAGTTTTAGGAATGCAAATGTCATCTTGATTAAACCCAATTTAGGTTGTTCAGTGGCTCCCTGCTGAGTTCACAGTCAGGTTCATCTGCACAGTATGGCAGGTAGTGTATTTCCTGTTCAGGTTCTCCATTATATCTTCAAACTTAATTCTTGCTCCTTTCTACCACAAATCTACCTGGATTTTCTTGAAAGTGCCTTATACTTCGAACCTTCCCACATGCTGTACTCACTGTTTTTCTTTGTTTTTTGTTTTTGTTGTTTGTTCTTTTTTTTTTTTCTTCCAATAGTAGAGGGTTGAACCCAGGGTCTTCTGCATGCTAGGTAAGTGTTCTACCACTGAGCTGCACCCCAGTTCTCCTTTTAAAATTTATTTATATGTTTTATTTTTGAGACATGGTCTTCCTAAATTGCACAAGGGGGGTCTGACCTCAAAATCATGATCTTCATTCCTCAGCCTCCTGGGAAGCTGGGATTACAAGCATGTGCCACAGGTCTCAGCTTGTCCTTACTTTTTATAATCTTCTTTCCATTCTTGTCCTCTCATCCATCTGGCTAGTGTCCAGACTTCTTTCACACTGGGCTCAGGCTTTATGTTCTCCAGGAAGGCATCTGATGAGCGACCAAGGTGTAAACTGTGGTTTACAGTTTACTCTGTGGTCCCTGTCGCCATGTGCATATTGTGTCCATAGCATGGACTGCATAATTTTTTTCTCATTTAATTATCTAGCTTCCTTACTAGACTGAAACATTTTGTGTTTTCTAGATATATACCATATATACTATATTTTAACACCATGTGTTGAATGCATGGAATGTTGAATATTACATTCAAGTGGAATGGATGGATGGAATCATGAATGCACTAGACTGTCAGGCATTCAGTTCTCTTCATGGATTATTTCAATATCTGTTTCCTTTCTTCTGTTTCTGCCTCTTTTGCCTCTTTCTCTTCACTCAACCTCGAAGACCCCTTGTTGTTGTTGTTAGGTGCCTTTGAGTCAGGTCCAACTCATAATGACCCTATGTACAGCAGACCAAAACACTACCTGACACTTTACCATGTGTGGCACCATGTCAGTGCTTTCCTGGTATTCATAGAGTTTTCAATGACTGATGTTTCAGGAGTGGGCTGCCAGACCCCTTAGCATCCTATATATGTCTCAATATTAACACCAACATATTCCTGACAAAGGACTTAAGTAAATTAATGTCAGTGTCAATTCTCACTAGAGTCTATGTCTAGACTCAGTAAACTCTGGTGCCACACCTTTTGTCTGATTTATCAGATGTGAGTTGTGGATATTATTGTTAAACCTATTACAACCATAGAAACATACAGAAGTGATATGACTTGCTCAACCTTAGAAACATTCATGGTGGCAGAACAAGGATTTAATTTCCAAATGCCATGCTATTCCACAACTCTTCTGAGAGTAGAAAATAAAGTAAAAAAAGAATCACATTATATTAATTTTAATGTCTATTCTGTGAATTAGGGTCCTCCACAGAAACAGAACCAATAAGATAGATGGCTGGAGATGCAGATGATATTGATAATACAGAGACATAGCAAAAGATTTATTGTGAGGGGTTGACTCTGATGCTAGAGAAGTTGAGAAGTCCTACTATCTGCTATCCTCAAGATGGTGGTTTAGGAAAGCCAGTGATATTCTAGTCCAAGCCTGCTAGCCAGAGAACCAATTGTGCCAAAGCCAAAGGGCAGAAAACGATGGATGCCATATCTCAAGAAGAGAGAATGGATTTGCTCTTCCTCTGCCTTTTTGTTCTATTTGGCTCCTCAATAGTTAGATAATACCCACTCACACTGGCCAGGGCCATCTGCTTTACTCAACCCACCAATTTAAATGTTAATCTCTATCAGAGACACCCTCACAGACACACATGCAGAAACAACATTTTACCAGCTATCTGGGCATCCCTTAGTCCTTTCAAATTGACACAGAAAATCAACTGTCCTGTTGTGTAACCACTGGATCTAAATTAATTATAGTCTATATCTTAGTCCATTTTATGTTCTTATAATAAAATATCTGAAAATGGGTAATTTATAAAGAAAAGAAGTTTAGTTAGCTCACAGCTTTGTAGATTGAATGTCCACCACTGAGCAGCCCTATCTGTTCGGCCTCTGGTGAGGGCTTCTGCTCCATCACAACATAGCAGAAGGCACCTCCTAGCAAAACATGTGCAAGAGTGACAAGTAGCGTGTGTGGATGAGACCAGACACATGGGGTGATCTTGAGTTTTATAACTATTCCAGTTCTGAGTGACTAAGCTTACTTCTATAAGATAAACATTAATCTCTTCAAACATGGAGTCCCATTACCTAATTACCTCCCACTAGTTCCCACCTCTCAAAAGTTCTATCACCTCTCAATACTGTTACATTGGGAATCAAGCTTCCAGTGCATGACCTTTGAGGCACAAGTCATAATTGAATCATAGCAGTCTATTTTTCTGATCTTTAACTTATATATGAATTTTTCACTAGACAATTTGGATTGTTATTATTTTAACAATGGCAATTAATATGAATCCTTTCCTTCTTGTGTATAATCCATGCAGAGAAAGAAAAGAAATAGATTATATTTTATTGGTTTATAGACTATTTTATATTACTATGCAAAATAATTAAGTATATGTTATTAATTCTGAGATAGTTGTATTCAACAGCTGATTGACAACAGAAGAAAACCCAAACATATTAAGATAAAAATAATTGTTTTCCCTGAGTTGATGCTATGGTTTAGCTGAGAAATTATTTCTTTCTCCTTTCTTCTTTTTTTTCCTGCCCTCTTTTCTTTCTTTCATGAAACAAATCGCTTTTCCTACCATATTTAAAGGAGACTTTTAGACAAAGGCCGCCTTTGGATAGTGAATGGCCTCACCCGGACAAGTTCCCACCTTATCTTTCATGTCCTTTGTGTACTCTAGACAAATAAAACAGATGGGAGAATATTTTGAGCCAAAGAACACAGTGCAGTCGGAAATACTTGCCTCATATAGCCACAGCCATGTTTATTGTTGTGCTAGATAACAGATGCTAAATCACTACAGAGTGGAGGGTAGGGTTCCCGAACACGCTGCCCTCTTTCTCACATCCACACCCTCGGTCCTGCTGAGACCTCTGTATGGACCACCCTTCTCCTTTCTCTCCTTTGTGAACTCCTCTTCCTTTTTACACCCTTAGCTCCTCTAGGAAACACTTTCTGCTCTCACAGGGGAAGTTTCTCCCTCTTTTGAGCAGCACATT
Source organism: Pedetes capensis (assembly GCA_007922755.1). Lineage (NCBI taxonomy): Eukaryota > Metazoa > Chordata > Mammalia > Rodentia > Pedetidae > Pedetes > Pedetes capensis. The sequence goes on from VMDO01003057.1 coordinate 145,779, forward strand.
TCAGGGACAGTTCACAAGAAGGCACCCCTCCAAAACAAAAATCCAGCTATCTGTTTGCACATCTGTCTTCTCCACTAGGTTGTGAGCTTCCTGGGAATGATGAACTGTGATTATTTCACAACCAGATTCTCAGAGCCAAGCTCAAGCAAAGCTTGGCGCACAGCAGTTACTCAAATGTTTGTTGAATAAACAACTGAATAAATGTGAAGATTTGTCCTTAGTCTGAAATGATGTAATATTTGTAATCATTGACTCAGATGATCATATCCTAAACAGATCAATCAGATAATATTAAGAAAAATACTAAGATTCTTTGTATTCACCCAAAGTATATTGAATGTAAGTCTTTTAAAGCTTATATAAACATTTTGATTGAAATATGTTAGTTCTAGCCAGGTGTGGTGGCACTTGCCTATAATTCAAGCATTTGGGAGTTTGAGGCAGGAGGATTGATGCAAATTTGAGGTCAACCTGATCTACATAGTTTCAGGCCAGCCTGAGCTACACAGTGAGGCCCTGCCCCCAAACAAACAAACAAACAAACAAACAAAAAGAAATATATTAGCTTTATAGAACAGATTGGAAGTAAGGAATACTACTGTGACTAAGAATGTGTTCTTTGGAATCAGGTGGCCATATGTTCATGTCTAAATTCTGTTCCAGATGTTAGATTAGTCTTGGGTCCTAGGAGATTGAACTGGGTGTAAGACTGAAGATCAGGGATCTGAGGGGAAATTGATACACAAATCTAGGTAGATAATGGATATCAGTTGAAAGACATTGAGCCCAGGAGCAAAATTCTGGTTTGAGGAAGCATGATGGAAACTAGGAAAAGTGAAACTGAAAATAAGGTGAAAGGAAGACAGAAGTGAGCCTGGAGAGATTCCCTAATCCCTAGAGCATAAAGTAAAGTAGCATGGAATTGTGGAAAGGGCAGAGGCCTTGGGATCAGAAAGGTTTTGTGACCCTAAGGCTACTCTCGCATCCCTCTGATCCCCATTTATTACATCTATAAAACAAAGGTAGCACCAACATGTGTCTGGTTTCCTGGGATGATTGAGAAAGAATGTTCCTACAGCACCCAGAGCTTTCTGGTTACTCAGCCATCAGCCTTGGCTATGGCAGAGGAGAGAATCATCAAGTTGCTAAACCCAACAGAGATCTCAGGTGAAAGCAGCCTTTTCACTTGGTTGATCCAAGCCATCTCGTTTTGATCCAGGCTTGTTTAAAGAGATAGGATGGAAAATCAGAGCAAATATTATTGCTTTTTAAGACAATAGGTGCCAAATAGGTTAAAATTTGCATGTTACTATCCACTAAAGGGAGGATTGATTCTGACTGGGTGCTGCTGACCCCAGTAAATTATCCAATCTATGTCTCTAACTTGGGTCCCAAGAATGTTGCCCGAGGATGTCCCCATTCTTTTGTTAGAGAACTGGTGCCACTTTCATGACTGGGTGAGCAATCCTGCTTTGTCTAAACTGTTTTAAAGAAACTGTGTACTTTGTTCTGCTCTGATCTATGTACAAGAAAAACCATATACTCAGTCCTAAGTATTTAATCAAAACATATTGAAAGTTGCATTAAGAATACAGATGAGTGCTTTGAACAAATACCAGTACTTATACTGTTGTTGGTTAGGTGCCATCGAGTCCTGTCCAACTCATGTTGTTGTTGTTGTTAGGTGTCATCAAGTCGGTATCTGACTCATAGCGACCCTCTGTACAACAGGGGAAACACTATCGTCAGTGCTTCTCTGCTGTTCATAGGGTTTTCAATGGCAGATTGAGTTTTGGGAGGGGGTTGCCAGGTCCTTCTCCCAATCCAACTCATAGCAACCCTTATAGGGTTTTCAATGGCTGATTGTTTCAGGATTGCCTCAGGAGTGGATTGCCAGGTCCTTCTCCTGTGTTTGTGATGCTGGGGGTTGAACTTGGGTCCTCAGAGAGTGTAGAGAAGCACTCTACCTATTGAGCTAAACCCCAGCCCTTCTTGACCCATATGTGAGCTTATTAGTGTTGAATTTAGGTATGTCTCACTAATCCTGACACAGAGCCTGGATACAGCAGCTGCTTCCTAAGGATTCTTGAATGAGTGAGTGTGGACCATGCCAGCAGCATGCTGTGCTTTTAAAGGAAGTAAAAAACTGTACTGTATCATATATACTTGGTCTTACTTTGTAGTTATGTCAGTGAATAGAGGTCTTTAAACTTCTCTAATGACATGGAAACCTAGACAAGCATTCATGTTGAAAGAATCATGCATAACACTGGGAATAATAAATAATCCCAAAGAGATCACAGATGTTCTATCATAAATACTTCAATAAACTTCATAAAAGTGTTCCAGAATAAAGCATATCCTCCAACAACAGTAATTAGAATCTATTAAAAAACCAAACAAAGAATTGGAAGAGATCATTTATTGTGGATAAACACACTAGCTATGTTTGCCCAGCTGCACTTTCTTTGTAAATGACATATAAGCCAGGGTCATAGTATAGGTGAAAGCTGTGCTGAGTTCTTAAACCAGGCCCTGAGAGGTCACCTAATCACATTTGTTTCTATGTTAATCTAAAGTCCAGAGCAAAGAGCTGGAGACATGGATTCCAATTCTTTTCCTACCACTAGTTTATAAAGTGAAGAAAAGTAAGTCAATTAACTCCTGCATGCCTTAATTTCCTAAAGTCTAATGTGGGTCTTAATATATGTTCATCCAACTACTTCTCAGGATGACTGTAAAGATTAAATAAGGAGGGAATATATAAATGTGTTTGGAAAAGGAACATAAAACTCTCTTTATCAAGACACTTTGCAATGACTCAGGATATAGCTGTTGCCATTTGCAAGCATATATGGTTTCTTTAATAATCTTCAGTTAAGGTACTGTGGCAGCAGAAATGCCTTCAACTTCAGTTGCTATGTTTTTTTCCCCTGATAACCATGCTCTCTGTGTATTATAAATCTAGCATGAAAATCACCTCCTCAGCTCATTGTGAAAGTTGGAGCTTTGGTGTTTGGAAACCATGACAATAATGTTTATTTACATTTTCTAGCATAGGGCTGGACACATCATACATGCCTAATCAATATTTGTTAAATAAATGAATGAAAAACTCTATATTATTAAATGATTTTCCAAAGAAGTATTTTTAAGCACCCTAAAAATTTCTTTGGAAAATTTACATTTGCCTGGGTAAGGTGGCACCCTACTGTAATCCCAGTAACTCCAGAGGCAGAAGTAGAGGTAACTCAGGGATTTGTAAATTGCATTTATTTGGCCAGCCAATTAATTCAGCTTCTTTTTAGGTTGTCTTTTCAATTATATCTATATGTTGTTGTTGTTGTTGTTAGGTGCCATCAAGTCGGTATCCAACTCATAGCAACCCTCATAGAGTTTTCAATGGCTGTTTCGGGATTGCCTTGGGAGTGGATTGCCAGGTCCTTCTCCCATTTTTGTGGTGCTGGGAATTGGACTCAGGACCTCAGAGACTGCAGCACAGTGCTCTACCAACTGAGCTAAATCCCAGCCCAATACTAGTCTTTATTTAGTACTTGTCTAAGTTATCCAGCAGCAATTATTTTCCTATTGCATTGACTTCTGGTTTTATTTATGGATTACTCAGTTCTCTGAATCCCTGACTTTCTTTTACATTTGAAGCATTACTTTTCTTTTTCTTTTCTTTTCTTTTCTTTTTTTTTTTTTTTTTTTGTGGTACTGGGAGTTGAACCCAGGGCCTTGCACTTGCATGCTCTGCAAGTGCTGGACCACTGAGATGTACCATCAGCCCAGTTTTTCACTTTTGAGACAGGGTCGTGCTAAATTACGCAGACTGCCTCTGGTCTCGAATTTGTGATCCTCCTGCCTCCGCCTCCCCAGCCGCTGGGATTACAGGCATGCGCCACTGCGCCCGGTTTGAGCATTACTTTTCTGTGTTCAATTGTCTTGCTGTATAATTATTTTTAGATTAAGTGTACTTACTGCTGCAATTGTTGAGAGGAAATTATGTACTGTACACCACGTGAGTCTGTTGTTAGATATTATAGAATTATTTGTAAGAAAAAATTAATGACTCTTTATAAAAAAATTTTTTTGAGACAAGGTCTCACTAAGTATCCCAGGCTAATCTAGAACTTGCTATGTAGCCCAGGCTGTCCTTGAACTTGTGATCCTCCTGACTCCACCTCCAAAGTTGCTGGGTTTACAGGAGGGCAGCATGGTGGCACCCAGCTGTCATGAGTCTCTTAACCACAAGAACATTTCCCTGCACAGTCACCTTAAGAAATTTAATAATTAAAACCTTTCTGCTAGGAGAAACTTTCTATTGTTTTTGTTCGCTTTCACACTTTCAGGTAAAGCAAGTTATTAAGAATGCCTGTCAACTGAGGTATGTGTTAGTTCTCAGAGACTCTGAGAGAGGGCAACTTGGTTCTTAGAAGTCAGACTTCACAGTAAATTGTGATAGATGAGCCAGTGGAAGAGAGAGCCAGTTCCTAACATATCTCTCTGACTTCTCCAGATCAAGGCTGGGCTTTATTTAGATCGATTTTCTTGCTTTCTTAGCATCTCTTTGCTTATTCATCATGTTCAAATGCACCTCCTATCCTGTTCCTGACTCTGAAGACTTTCTTATTCCACCAGTGGGAATTCTACCTTGCCCTTAGGTTTGACCTTGTCTGTATACTTAACCTAAAGACATCTTCAGGTCATACCTACATTTGTTGTTAGGTGCACTGAGTCAGTGTCCAACTCATAACCACCCCATGTGCAACAGGGGAAACACCATTGTCAGTGCTTTTCTGCTAGTCATAGGGTTTTCAATTATACATCGTTTTTTGGGAGTGGGTTGCTGGTTCCTTCTCCCAAGTCTACAGCACCTGGTGTTCCCAGGTGGCTTCCCATTCAAGTACTAACCAGGCCCAACCCTGCTTAGCTTCTGAGATCTGACATGATGGATGCCACAGTGGGATGGCTGCAGGCATATCTATATTGTTGTTGTTGTTAGGTGCCGTCAAGTCGTATCCTACTCATAGCGACCCTCATAGGGTTTTCAATGGCTGACTGGTTCATTTCAATGGCTGACGGGATTGCCTTGGGACTGGGTTGCCACGTCCTTCTCCCATTTTGCAGTGCTGGGAATTGAACTTGGGACTTCAGAGACTGCAGCGCAGCGGTCTACCAACTGAGCTAAATCCCAGCCCATACCTATATTAGCTTTCTTGAAATTGATGTTTCTCTGCGGTTCATGTGTCAAGATGGCGGACAGATAACACACACCTTCTGTTCCAGAGCAATAAGAAGCCTCGATTAGGGGTTTAAAAAAGCCAATTGAATAAATGGAAACAGAGATAATTTAGTTTGAGAGATAGAGAATGAAACTAGGTGTGCACTGAAATCAAGGATTAGCCTTCAGAGGAGCTACACAGTGGCCAGCAGCAGGATGCCGCCATTTCGCCATCACACAGACAGAGGATAGAATCCCAGAGACTTGGAGGGGATTTCGCGCACACGCACCCACGGCCCGGACCCAATATGGAGTGCAACCTTGGCAGCACACTCTCACCACGCCTGCGGGACACAGACTGCAGATCCTAGGTGAGTCACCGTGAGGGGGCCCACAAACGCCCTCCATAGTGGCCGCGGAGCGAACGGGGAAGCTGGTGCCAGCGATCCGCGTCTAGAGCTAAGACTCAGCTCCCCTCCCTTCTGTTGCAGCAGGTCAGGCCTACGGTCGTGAACTCCACAGAAAATTGGGCACACATATGCCCGGATCCCAGACACATCAGAGGTGAGCCCAAATCACCCCACTGTGCTGCAGAGAGGTCGGGGGCTTGTGGAGGGGCTAAGTCGCGCGCTGCCGGGGAGCTCCTTTTCGGCGGAAACTGGCGGAGCAGTTCACCGCCAGCGGTGAAGTTCCGAGCGCGACTACAGCACAGGACAAGATGGCAGGATAGAATCCTGGAGACTCGGAGGGGACTTTGCCCACACACCCAGGGGAGCCGGACCCAACACAGCATGCAACCTTGACATCACACTGTCACCCTGCCCGCGGGACACAAGCTGCAAGTTTTCTGGTGAGTCAGCACGGAATCGCACCCTCCCTCCTGTTGTGGCGGCGGTGGGAAACCAGTGCCAGCAGTACACATCCAGAGCTGAAAC